>CM041780.1:300225963-300365822 GCA_023374045.1 Limonium bicolor
ATAATTTCGGCACCCAAAGGTAGATGAAGAGCAAGTTTTCCTTCATCAAAATGAAGAAGAAAAGAGACTTAGAAGAAGTAGAACTTGGTTACCATAAAAATGTGCTTTAAGGATTTTCAAGCTTTGAAAACTACCTTAAGATAACCTTGAGACGCTCCTTGATTTAATGTTGGTTTGGACAACCTTCTTGGAGAATTAAATGTGGCCGAACCCAACTTGATATGCTAGGAAGAGTTTTGCTTCAAGACTTGCCAAGAAATGCTAGGAAATTACCTTAAGATGAAGATAGAAGTTAAAACTCCATTAATGGACTTAAGAGCTTCAAGGAAGAAGATGAAGCTAGAAGGAGGAGGAGAGAGCTTACCAAACCGTGCAAGAATTGTGCAAGGAGGGAAATGAAGCTCACTCACGTAAATGAAAGAAGCATTTGGAAATTGATTTTGTTTTGTCAAATTTTAATGTCAATTGACAATTCTTTTTCCTTAGTTTATTACCTTGATTATTGGCTCAAAATGCCTCCTTTCCAGCATGAAAACCGGCCATGTGGTGTGACTAAGCAAGAGTTGGAAGGACAATTATTTTGCTAGAAGACAAGGTAAGAAAAGGTGAGTATATTCCTTTGATTTTTCAATGCTACTTGGCTTGTCTTCTTCTTCATGTGGAGTCACGAAATGGAGGTCTGAATGGGGTTAAAAAACCGGCCATGAAGAGCCAAGGAAGAAGCTTGGAAGGTCACTTAGTTATTAAGAAAGCAAAAGAAGAGAATCTAGATCTACTTTTTGCTTTTAAGCATTTTGTTTGTATCTAGCTCACATGGCCTTATTCCTAAGCATTATTTCGACAGCTCTCTGGTCCATTAAGACCTACATACTTTGATTAAGTAATATAACACATGGGATGATGAGTCATCATGTTTTAAGCCTTTTATAATTTTAAAGCAAATTTTATACTAGTTTTTGCCCTTAAAATCGGCCCCATAGAGAGCCTTGTTGACTAGTCACCAACTGATTTAGAAGGTCATTTTAACCCTTTTTAAGATTACCAATTCGTGGCATGTCAAAAACTACAAGGTAATTGCGTAAAACGCATTTTCGTGACACCCGAAGGTGTGTTTTTGTGCTCTAAGGAAATTTTGGAAAACCAATTGTTCTTATGAGTTCCAAGTGTTTGTAAACACTTATTATAGTAAATAAACATATACTAAGATGTTACATTGAGTTATATGGGGTTATATCAACCCGTGACATAATTTACGGGTCATCGGGACACTCCCGGGCCAAAAAGGAGCGCTAAGAGATCCTCCTTTGGTTTTTGCTGAATTTTGAGAAACCACTTCGTGGGTTCTCTTTAGAATGATAAATAATGATGTTAGGAACTCTAGGAATTAATTTTATAGGAGTTCGTGCCACCTCGGCACTCCTCCGGACTTTTCGTGCTTTAAGGAGCGGGTGTGAGCACTCCCGAGCATTTTGCGTATTTGACTGAATATAGCTTAGGGAATATTTGTATATTCATATAATAATTGTATGACCATTTAGTTTGAATATTAGAGGGTCATACAAGGTCATGTTTGACCATATGCTTCTAAGGCGTTTTAGCGTTTATGGTGAAACGACTGTTTTTACGTAACGTTTTCATGCATGGGTTTGCATGCGTACGTGAAATGATTTATATTTGGATTATATTCCAATAAATAATGATTAAATAATATTATTTAGATTTTGGGGTATTTCAGAAATGCTTGAAGAAATCAGTGAGTCAATGCAACTCCAAAGCCAAACACCAAGAAAGAACTCCAAAAATGTTCAAGAAGATCGATGAGTCAATGCAACTCCAAAGCTGAAAGACAAAATACAAAGCTGAGAACGCTTGAGAAAGTTGATGAGCCAAATTCAATTTCAAAAAACAAAATGAGAAGAAAGTTCAAATCGAACACCAGAAGAGGCAAGAAGGAGAAATCCAAATCAGAAGGACCAATGATGTCCCATAGACACCAATAAAAGGTTATCAAAACCCGTCCAATCGTTCCACCCATGGCAAAGGCGAAACATATCCTCTATTGCACAAAAGCTCCACAACTTCCAAATAAATCCCCCAGTCCCATGTGACATACATCATACCCCTCAGCCCCGTTATAACCCGATAAAAGACCTCTGACTCGTTAGTTGATGAGCGTTGACCGAAAGTATCGGATCTAAAACATGAATCGTAAGCTTCGTACTTGTTATCAACATGTCCCGTCATACTAAAGGGACCATGAGCGAATGAGTGTGACCTTATCTCACAAGGTCTTTAGAGTGCGAGTGACTGTTCGACTAAATCACCAAACCATAATCAGCCTACCCCATTGCAGGTGAGGAATTTGTGAGGAACGGAAAGCCCATGACCTCAAAAAGAATTCTAAGGAAAATACTGCTCCGAGCATCGAGAGTATCATCACGACATTAGCACACACGGCTATACTCACGAGAGATTGACCCGTATCCCTCCATGAGAGAAAAGTGATTCACGCATTCCAGTTCAACAATCATTCAAGATCGAACCGAAGATGTCTTATATTCGTAAACCTCATAGTAATAGAGATAGGGCCGTACCTTTTCCCCAAAAATTATACATGCATCTTGCATCTCATCTAGCATTTAGTATTTGCATGCATCATAACCATTTCATCTCCAAACATCCGACGAGTAAGAACTCTACCTAGTCTCGCTGAAAGTCGACTTCAGTTGCAGTTGTTGAAGCATAACTTTTGATCAAAAGATGTCAACTGGAGCCACCCCAGGCCATCATCAAGTTACATCGAGCCATCTCAGAGCTATCCTCGAGCTACATCGAACCAAACGAAAACCACCCGAAGCCATTCGAAGATCATCATGGAGCCGTCCAGTGTCATTCACGAGTCACACCAAGACCACCTCCGGAGCAACATCGAGGCCATCTCGAACTAAGCTGGAGCCATCCTCAGACATTGAGACCATCCATAGAGCTACACAGGGGCCATCCCAACAGCCTAAGAACAATACGGGAGCCACCTCAAATCCCTGTCAGAGCCATTTTGTCATCAGGGCCTTGCCTGCAGACTATCGAACTACGTATGGTCTGATCTCAATACGGAATTGAGTACGTAGGCAGCCCGTCCAGGGTGCGACCACCTCAAAAAAAAAAAAACTCCCCCTTCTTCCCCTCGGAGTCACATTGAAGCTATTCCGGTGCCACACCAAAGCCGTTCATCACCACAAAAAAAAAATCAATCACATCAAAATCCACTAATCACATCAACCCAACATTCGACTCAAAATCCAATCCAAATGGAAACCCACCAACCATCCCGATAAATCTTCACTCGAATTGAAACCCACCAACCATCCCAGAGCCGTTACTCACAATGGGGTCACGAATCATGACGGAGCCATCCCGGAGCCATGATGAGAACTACACCGAAGACATCCAACCAAGTTTGGCAAATCAGAATGACAACAAGTTCACCCACAGCAAATCCATCATATGGAGCCGACCGATCAGTCACCTCGAACTTCAACAACCACATCAAGACTATCGACCATTCTCAAGGTCACTGTCATATTAAAATCCACCAACCACCCCGGACCGTTGGCCACACCGGAGCCATCAGTGCCTACCAGAGCCATCGATGCATACTGGAGCCATCAACGCATGCTGGAGCCATCTCAGATCCTTAAAGCCATGCCGGAGCCATACCGGAGCCATCCCGAGAGTTTGACATTACTATAGAGCCATCTGCTCACGCAAAAACCTACATCCATAAAAAGGGAGTTTAATTCAATTAATACATTGGTTAATCACCTCACATCACATATCATCTGCATATACCCACAAAATTTGCTCACTATCTGACGCATCTTTACACCCGCTAGACAGCTATTGCTCTACTAGTGCGGTCGACTTTTCATTTCACACCCGCTAGGCAGCTATTGAACTACTAGTGTGGTCGACTTTTCATTTTACACTTGCTAGACAGCTATTGCGCTACTAGTACGGTCGCCTTTCGTTTTACACCTGCTAGACAGCTATTGCGCTACTAGTACGGTCGCCTTTCATTTTACACCTGCTAGATAGCTATTGCGCTACTAGTACGGTCGCTTTTCGTTTTACACCTGCTAGACAGCTATTGCGCTACTAGTGCGGTCGATTTCTTGTTTTACACTTGCTAGACAGCTATTGCGCTACTAGTATGGTACCGAATTTGCATTCTAGGCTCGTCATAAGCCCTAGGGCTGGATATCAAGAGGTCCAGTTGAGGCACTCCTAAGTCCTCGTGCACTCTAAACCAAAACATTGTTAGTATCATAGGCTCGTCATAAGTCCTATGGCTAGATATCAAGAGGTCTAGTTGAGGCTCGTCATAAGTCATCGTACTTTTAATTGCATTATAGGCTTGTCATGAGTCCTATAGATAGATGTCAAGAGGTCTAACTGAGGCTCGTCATAAGTCCTCGTACTTTCAATCACATTCATACACTCACGGTTGCATCTCAATGCACAACTAAACCGCAGTGAGAATTTTTGGCGCCCCGTCAACCTTGATCCAATTCTTCAAGGGTTTGTAGAATTGAATCAAGGGGAGCCATCTTTAGACACCAAAAATTCTCACCCCATGAAGCAAATTCCGAAATAATAAATAAAACAAGAGGGGTCGTCACCTTTCTTTCTCAAACTGTATTTACGTGCATGCCAAAATGAAACCGTCGTTTTACAATCCTTTTCAAAGCATTTCGTAAAATCATGATTTTCCGAAAATGAATTTTCAAACGATAATCTGGTTTTAAACTCATCCCCGTTTTTGTCTGATTTACTTATCTTATTATTTTTGTATGTATTCTATTTTTTTTATTACTTATTTGTTTATCAATTCATGGCTTAAGCGGTAGAGTACACTAGAGTGGATGGCACAGGTTCTGGGTTCAAACCTTGCTAGAAGCACTCTTGATCTTTTATTTTGGCCCACATCAAATCCGGGCCCTCTCCTTATCACAATCCCCCAATAAAGGCCCATTTCCTTCTTAAGAAAGCCCAACTAAGAGGCCAGCCTTATCTTCCAAAAACCCTAGATCCTGTCTATAAAATAACCATAATACAAACCCTACTGTTCACGCTGGAGACGACCCACCACGATTCCCTTTTGATCATCCACGAATTCTTACGATCGATGGTCTCTACCCCTTCAGTTCCCTGCATGCGAGTTTGAAAACCCAGAAAAACCTTCCGACTTTTCTTCCCTTGCGATCACCGGAAATCATCCTCGCCACCATCGACATCACCACCATCTACGCCAGAAATCATTCCACCACCGCCCCCTTTCATCTTCGCCGCTGACCACCATCACCATCGACGCCCAGCTTCACACCATCTTCAAAAAAAAATCACCACCACCTTCGTTTTGACTCAAAACCATCTCTCAGTCTCCCGTTTTCCCAAAAAACTTACAAATCGCCCGTCGCCGTCACCTCCGGCCTTCAAAACGTAAGTGAACCTCCACTTCTTCAGGGTAAAAAATCTGGTTCGACTACTCTTCTTTCCCTCTTTTATTTCAATCATTTGTTTCTGTAAGTCTCGCCCGATGAAGTCGAAGAGATGAGGGTTGAAATCTCAGTTCCTTCGGACTTGTATCCGATGACCACACTGATCGAACCCTTTTTTTATTTATTGTTTCTCTCTCTGTCTCTATATCGTTCCTTTCAACTCATCTTGTTTGAGTTTCATTTTCTGTACATACATTGCAACCCGGTATGGACATTGTAGTCCACGGACGGGTCGACGAAGCATGTATAATTCCAGACTTCCACAGATATTCGCATTGGAGTCACCGTCTCTGAGATACCGCTAAACTGGTCCATATCCAGTCGTATTTCCATCTATTTCATTTCGTCGTTTAATCTTATTCGTGACCTGGTCCCTATCCAGTCATAATTCTATCCATTTCTTGTTGCTGCTTTATTTTGATTTGTGAACTGGTCAATGTCCAGTCATGAGTCCATCTGTTTCCTCTCGCTGTTCTATTTCGATCCGAGAACTGGTCCACCCCGGGTAATATCTCCATCTGTTCCCGCACTGTTGGATTCGTGAACCAGTCCCTTTCTGGCCATGAACCTCACTTTCTGCATTTTCAATCTATCTGGTGGTTATCATTCTGTGAATCACCTCTAATATTACGCTGCGTTTGAGCGTTGCTTTTTGCAGTTGACAGGAACAAATTCGAGAATACCCAGGAGAGGGTATTTCCGTAGTTTTTTCCTTTAACTGTTGGAGATTACTTACATATGTTCCTCTGAGGTTTTAATTTCACGAGTTATGTTTATCTGAGCATCTTGATTGACTGAAAGTTGTATTGCTCTGAGAATCATTGATAGGCAATTATAAGGTATACCAGTGAGGTTGTATCTCTAAACCCTGTTGCACTTATCAAAATTTTGCTCAAATCATATGAACTAACCTCCTGGTTGTTGTTGCTCTCTGTTCCATTTTTTTGGGCATCGATTTGCAGGAAAACCTCATCTCTTCACTGTCCGGTATTTATCTCTGTTCTTGTTAATACTTGTCTTCTTTGGTTGGCGGTTACCATTGTACGCGACAGTCTATGATATATTCTATCTGTTTACTTATTTTGCTGCTGGGTGCCATTATTCATGGTTTGTTCACCTCATTGCTGTTTTTCTGAAGTAATCCGTTCATGCTTGGAAATGAATAGCTGTGGGTTTTCGTTTTTTTAACCTGTAGCATATAACCCATCTACGTGTATCTTTGCTAATCATTTCGAACTTATAAACAGATTCTCCTCTGTATGCTTTTTTTTTCTTCCCGACTTAATCCTCTTGCTTGTAACCTGTGATTGGCCATCAAAAAAGGGAGGAGAGTGATAACGGATTAGCAACCCGACATTAAGACCCACTATTGTTTTTGAATTGGAAGGTTAGAGTAGCCTAAATTTTTAAAACCTGGGTCTGACATCTAGACAGCTTTAGGACTTGCTTTCATGTCTATATTACTCATACTGCTTCTGAAATTCTCTTTACAAGTGTTTAGCCTAACTTTTGGAATCCATGCCTACATGTTTATAATTCACTCGCTTAGACAAGTTCGGAACTTCATTCCTCCACATGTTTGTTTTATTCTCATGGCTTTCGAATTCTATGCCCACCTGTGTTTTTTAGTTATAGAGTTTCTGACGTCCTTGGCTACCTATTCGTTTATGTTGTTGATTCACTTTCCTTGCAATGGACTGGTTCTGTTTGGGCTTGCATAAACATCGGCCCAAATCCATTTCTTTTCAGATTTGGTCCATAACTAGCCAAACGGGCTAGAACAGGTGGCCCTAGAAAGCCAACTAGGTTGCCCTCTTTGTGGGCCCTTGAGGCCCACTTTAGAAAAGCTCTATGTTCGGGTATCCTCAATGCATACGGGTCCTAGACACGGTCCATTCGAGGAATACCCGTTTCCCTTAAAACTTTCTAAATCATCCTCTAATTTCAGAATAAAATGTACAGTCAACAAAAGTCCAATCCATTTGTAAATCCAAATATTTTTCATTCAGAGATGACTTAAGCCTAATTTCAAGCTTCCTTTTAGAAATCCATTTTCAAAGCCCAATCTCCAAAATTTGGACCCAATTCCATTTCAGTTCGGCCCACTTCTCAATCCGGCCCACTTCTCAGTCCGGCCCACCTCTCAGTTCGGCCTACTTCCCAGTCCAGCCTACATCTCAATCAGGCCCATTCGGCCCATTACCTAGCCCAAGCTATTCGGCCATTACCAAATCCAATCCTGCCCACAGAAACCAAACCAAGCCCACAGAAACCAAACCAAGCCCACAGAAACCAAACCAAGCCCACAGAAACCAAACCAAGCCCACAGAAATCAAACCAAGTCCACAGAAAAAAGCAAACCAAGTCCACAAAAAAAACAAGCCTTGACCAAGCTTTGACCTTGACCTTGACCAAGCTTTGACCTTGACCAAGCTTTGACCTTGACCAAGCTTTGACCTTGACCAAGCTTTGACCTTGACCAAGCTTTGACCTTGACCAAGCTTTGACCTTGACCAAGCTTTGACCTTGACCAAAAACGTTGACCTTGACCAAAAACGTTGACCTTGACCAAAAACGTTGACCTTGACCCAACTTTGACCCAACTCAAAATTCAATCTAGTTCAAGCCTGAACCTCAATCCAAACCGAACCTATTTTATCAAGCTCAATTCAACTCAAACCCAAATACACTTCATCCAATCCACACTTTGCTTGTAAATTCCTTTTAAAATCCAAAACCCAAAAAGAATTTCAAACCATCATTTTATTCAAGTCTCATCAAGTTTTCAAAGAAACCATTTTGAGGATTTTTAAAGAAAAAACTCTTCTCACATCACAGAAAACTCTTCTCTATTGCAGAAAGTTCTTCTCACATATACAGAAAGTTTTTCTCCTAAAAACATTTCTCAAAATCAGTGTTCCTTTACAGAGAATTCCGAACAACTTCAGAAGTTTTCAAACTTATTTCTTTTTACCCAAAAATAAACCGTTTTCAGGGAGCAAGAAATGTCTAACCCCTTCAAAACATTTCATCCGTGGTTAGACCACCACTTGTCTCCCTTCCCAAAATAAAAATCCGAGGCGGGGCACTGGGGTCATAACTTCCCCTGTCGCAGTCTGAATCTCTTTAGGCGGGGCATTAGGATGACAAACCTCCCCTAATTGCAGCCTAGATTTTTGCAAGGCGGGGTGCTAGGGAAGTAACGACCTTCCTAGTTGCAGCCGGGATTTTAGAATCGTCTAACTCCCTTCCGCTCGATTTCAATGTTTTCGGTTTTTTAATGTTTTAAAATCCGGGAGTTAGAGACGTTATTAGGATTCGACCGAGAACATCTTATTCATGGTGTTTCTCTCTGAATCTTATTTTTCGACATAAATTCATTGCCCCATCTTTCGAGCCTTGGCACTTACCATTAATTAAGTGTCGTGTTCGAGGGGGTACATAGGGTAATCCCTTGGGATTATCCGCCCTTTTATAACAAAAATGATTTTTCGGTTTCCAAAACCTTAAGAGAGACAATTCTGAATAAACCAATCCAACATTTCCATTAGAGCTCTAGGATTCATATACACTTCTCAACCCTCCTCTGAACCAATTCTAAGTCACATAGGACTTCCAATTCTTGAGGACCCCTAGAAACCTTAAACATCTTCAAAACCCGAATACCTGCAAACCAAATATCCTCTTCCATACTCGATCATCCTTAAAACCCGATTTGCTCCTCAACACATTCAACTTTCCAAGACACCTCAAGAACCCGACCATTTCAAAATTCGAACTTCGCAAACACAAAAAACTCCTCAAATCAGCCAAGTGATCCAAATACCTCTTGACTCCACCAAAAAGACCAACATGCCCCTTTACTCCTCAAAACTCCCATCATTCTCTTAATCCCGTGAAGGCCCAAAACAACCTCAAATCTCTCAGAGCATTTAAAACCTCTCAGACACTTCAACCAGACCAACTCCAATACCGACCTCATCCTCACCCCTCACTCAATCCTATCCTTGGCCTTTTAAATGAATCTCTCCAATAAGGTTTTGAAAGAAGGCAATCCCGACAATTGGAGACCGAGGTTTCCTCGGGCACCAATCCGAAGTCGCGGTCGTTGCCACTTCTAAGGGGTGTAACCCAGTGCGAACCCACACAGAATCTCTAGTATGATCAGATAAGTCCTATCCATAGGAAACAAATCATCAGAGTCAACCAACGGTTCTTAGAACCCTCCTTCCCTCCCTTCCTAGTTCCTTAGGTCAAACTAGGTGGCGACTCTAGTCAATTCCGCCTTATAGAGGCATAAGTCCGCGTGGAGTCCATCGAGAGCGGGTGAAGTGCACACTTGCACTCCCCTTTATGCTTTCTGGGAAAGACGGACGATTTAGTAGGTATTCGAGGGATGCCAGAATAACAGGTTTTCACCCTCCACAGAATGGCATTTTTCTTTTAGGATCTAGACTTCTCAGCCAGACCATATTTAGATAGACCCTCCTCATACCGAAAAATCACCCTCCACACCATGGGGTACACCTTTTTGGATATTGATAGAATGGGAATTGGTATAGATGAGTAGCCTTAGAAACTCGTTCTTTTGGAACTTAGAAATGATGTAATCGAATATACTTTAATACTCGGTGATCCAATGATGTAAGTATTTGGTATATGGTATTTTGGCAAGTAATTTTAGTAGCTCGGTATATTATGTTCATCAGACCGTGACTGTAAGTAAGGTAAGCCAAGCTAGCCGTTTGGGCGGTTAGCGGCGTTGTACCACCCGCCGTAGTAAGTAGTAATATTTCCGTGCGAACTCGTAGGATAACAGACGATTAGACGGTAAGTAATATAGGATTATGGTTGGGGTGTTACAAAAAGTGGTATCAGAGCGTAGTTACGCTCTGATGTCCTTAGTTTACCGAGCATAGGGGATTACCGAGTTAGGATTTCAACCGTCTTAAGACGGTACTTAGAAACCTAACTAGGAACTACCGTTGTAACAATGGATACCCCTTGACGTTCTTAGGTACGATATCTTGCTTAAATTCCAAGACCTTTGAGTCATATCTTGCAAGCCTAACGTAACTGTTAAATATTCAGATGTCAGGAAGAGGTCCAGGTCGCCCTAGAGAAGGGGGCAATGACGGACGGGGCACGCAGACGATAGCTGAAATCGTCGCTGCCACGGTAGCGCAGATGCTACCCCAAGTAATCCAAGCAATGCAACAAAACCAGCAAACCAACAAACACAAGCGGGGCCAATCCCTCCCCCGCCACCAGAGAAGCGAACTGGGTAAAAGCTGTAGCGAACTCCGCCCTTCCTGCTTTAGGGGCGAGAGTGATCCGGCTAAGCTCGAAGCCTACATCTCCGAGATGGAGACGGCATTCGAAACCCTCGAAGCTCCTGCTGGAGTTCGAGTCAGAGTAGCAGCCTACTACCTCAAAGATGTAGCCAAGGATTGGTGGAAGCTAGTCAAGCACGAGCACGTCAGTGACCCCACATTCGATTGGGATTCTTTCGCATCACTCCTCCGTTCCAAGTTCTATCCAGAGCATGTAAAGACCAAGAAAAGGCTAGAGCTAGACGCCTTGAAGATGACAGACAAGATGTCTGTGGATGAGTACTACCGCACCTTCACTTCTATCCTCTGTCTCCTCCCTGATCTAGGATACACCGGCCAGGTGTTGGTCGATCGCTTCTATGGCGGTCTGAGCCATCGCCTACGGTGCGGTATGGGCTACACGAGATTTACCTCCTTCCAGGTAAATATCAGTTAACCCTTAATATCAATTCAATTCCTTGAACTCCTTAAATTCCTTGAATTCTTTGAATCTTTTCCTTATCCTTCTTAAATGAGAATCTCGGCTAATACCTGAGATTTCAGGAGTGTTATCACGCGGCCTCTCGCGTTGAAATAACTTGCCAGTTATGGGATGAAGAAACCGCGCTGAAGCGCAAAGCCAACAACAATAACACCAGCACTGAGGTGCAGAACCAGGGGAAGAGTTGGAAGAAGAAGAAAGGGAATTTCTTTCAGCAATCCCAAAAGAAATCCCAGGGTGAGAGCAGTGCCCATGCTGAGCAGGGCAAACCAGTTGAGCTTCTTCAGCTTGGTTATTCTGCACCGGTGGCAGCCAAGCCACTGAGATCGCACCCACCTAAGGGTAAATTCCTAATCCAATCTGTATTCGTATAAGTAATGTATCTAGTATATCCACGCACACATGTGCTAACCCCTAACCTCAGGTTCTAGCTCCGGTGTCGCCAAAACCTTCTCCGATGGCCGCACCTATGTGTGCAGGAAATGCAACCAGGACCATCCTGGTAAGGACTGTTATGGGAGGGACATCAAGTGCTATAGCTGCCAAAAACCCAGTCACACAGCCAATAAATGCCCAGAGAACGGGAAGCCGAAGGGGAACTACCAAAGCTACAGGCAGAGGGAAGGCAAGGAGGTTGCGCCTGGCGATGCACCGACCCAGCAGGCACCACAGGGACAGGGATCCCGGGGACCTCCGAGGGGTGCACCTCAGAGGCAGCCTGTCCTTCATGTCATAGACCGTGATAGATCCGGTTCTAAATCCGGCCCAGGTAATAATCTAAACCTTTAATCCTTGAAGTAGCATGTCTAAATATTAGAGTAACTGTATGAGTGAATGCATGAGTAAATAAGATGAAGTGTGTATTAAGCATGAAATGAAGTAGTTGAAACTAGTACTCACCGTAGATGGAATTTGTAACCATAGAAAGCTTTAGTATCTGTTACCCGATACCGGTAAACTTGAATCAAGAAGAGATCAACATCACCAACCATGACTACACCAACGAACAGTGTCAGGTCATCCGACCAGGTATGATCTTATTAAAGGGATACCTGACACCCGAAGCACAAATCTCAATCATCCGACGATGCAACGAGCTAGGAATAGGTCAAGGTTGATTTTACACACCCGAATTCCCCGGTGGAGCGAAGATGAAGCTGAAAATGATGTGCTTGGGAAAGGACTGGAATCTTTATACCAAGACATACCAGGAGACACGAACACAGGATGGAGCGACGCCACCGACAATACCACCAGAGTTTCAGACACTTGTCACACAAGCAGTAGAACTTGCACGACAATGCGAACATGAACCGATCCCCGCACTTGAAGCGGATCTCTGTATCGTCAACTTCTACGAGAAAGAAGGACGACTTGGGTTACACCAAGACAAGGACGAGACAGCGGAATCTCTTGAACAAGGAGTGCTCGTAGTGTCTTGGTCCATTGGTGATGACGCTGTATTCCTGTATAGCGAGCAGAAGCGTGTGGACCTCGCACAGAAACTGGTATTGAGATCAGGAGATGTCCTAATCATGGGTGGAAATTCTAGGATGCTGTATCACGGGATCAACAAGATCAAGTTGAATACGGCACCGCCGGCAATAATCAATGCCACACACATGAAACCAGGACGCCTGAACCTTACCTTTAGAAAGTATTAAATTCATAGTATCATGTAATGTTTTAGTAACGTGTATTAGAGACGCGGTTTGTATGATGGTTGGTTTATCAATAAAGAGCAGTGTTGAATTAATCCCACTTGTGTCCACCATCAATACTTATTCAATTGTGACTTCAATAGGTTGTGGGCTCGGTACCGAAGGTAACCTGAGCATCCTCACCGAAGCACAGGCCGGCAGAAGCGGCACCATATTAACGGGAACATTCCCAGTAAATGGCATTGATGCCAATGTGTTATTCGACTCCGGCACCTCTCACACTTTCGTATCACCATCCTTTGTGAAGAGGTTGAAGCTAGATGCGGATGAGCTACCGAACTTCATGGTTACTCTCCCATCGAAGGAGCGAGTAAAGTGCACCAGATATTACCAATCAGCCACAATCCAAATCAAAGCCGAATCGTTTCCCATTTCCTTCATCGAATTCAATGGATTGGGATTCGACTTAATCATTGGAATGAATTGGTTGGAGCGGCACAAGGGTAGAATCCTCTGCGCCGAGCATCGTTTGCTGCTCAAGAGTCCTTTTGGGGTTACAGTATCTTACCGCCAGAGACCGAGAGAGCCTTCGACCACACTCATATCTGCCATGGCTATGTACCGGGAGCTCAGAAAGGGCCAAGAAGTGTACCTGTGTTATGTACAAGACCTGGAGAGAGATCCAGAGTTCAGTGACGATGTACCGATAGTATCTGAATTCCCTGATGTATTCCCTAAGGAGCTACCCGGCATGCCACCACCGAGAGCAGTGGAATTTGAAATTGATCTATTGCCAGGTACCGGTCCCATTGCCAGGGCACCGTACCGCATGGCACCTGCTGAAATAACTGAACTGAAAGAACAGTTGCGAGACCTTCTTGACAAAGGGTTTATACGCCCGAGCGTATCACCCTAGGGAGCACCGGTTCTCTTCATGAAGAAGAAGGACGGTAGCCTCCGACTTTGTATTGACTACCGCGAGCTGAACGCGGTCACAGTCAAAAATAAATACCCATTGCCACGCATCGACGACCTATTCGACCAGTAGAAAGGAGCATCGGTCTTCTCCAAGATTGATCTCCGTTCTGGGTATCATCAAATTGCAATCAAGGAATGAGACATTGAGAAAATGACATTCCATACCAGATATGGCCACTACGAATTCACAGTGATGCCATTCGGTTTGTCAAATGCACCAGCTAAATTCATGGACCTCATGAATCGATCATTCAGTGAGCAGTTGGACACTTCAGTCGTTGTCTTCATCGACGACATACTTGTATATTCCAAATCAGTAGAGGAACATGAAACTCACTTGAGGAAAGTGCTTGAGACACTGCGCGAGAACCAGCTGTATGTGAAGTTCTCCAAATGTGAGTTTTGGCTTGATCAGGTATCATTCCTTGGACATTTCATCTCGAGCGCAGGTATCTCGGTTGACCCTTCTAAGATAGAAGCTGTACGATCATGGCCTAGACCCAAGACTGTTACCGACATTAGGAGCTTTCTTGGTCTAGCCGGTTACTACCGGAGATTTGTAAGGGACTTCTCGAAAGTCGCTAAGCCCATGACTACATTGATGAAGAAAGATGCACCGTTTGTGTGGACACACGAGTGCGAAGTATCGTTTCAGAAACTTAAAGACTCATTGACCTCAGCGCCCGTCCTTACTCTTCCAGAGGGCACAGAGGGATTTGAGGTATACTGTGATGCATCAGGCAAAGGAATGGGATGCGTACTCATGCAGCATGGCAAGGTTATTGCTTATGCCTCCCGCCAGCTGAAAAAGCATGAGGAGAATTACCCGACTCATGACTTAGAGTTAGGAGCCATTGTCTTCGCCTTGAAGATATGGCGACACTATCTCTATGGGGTAAGCATCATCATCTACTCTCCTCCGCCATAAGAGCTTACAGTATGTATTCACGCAGAAAGAACTGAATTTGAGACAGAGAAGATGGATGGAATTTCTTTCAGACTATGACATCAATCTGCAGTATAAGGAAGGGAAGGCAAACATTGTAGCCGACGCCCTGAGCCGTCGAGCACACTCGCTCCATTCGCTACTCGCTTCTTCTAGCTTGGTTGACGAGGTGCGAGACACTCAGTTGAGCGACCCTTACCTAACCGAAATCAGACACAAGATCGAGAATGGTACATTTGAGAAGAAGAAGTATGACTTCAAGCTACATGAAGATGGTTTGATTCGGTTGAATGGCAGGCTATGCGTCCCCCGAAGCAATGCTGAGCTAAGGGATCGCATCCTGCGAGAGTCACACTGTTCCACATTGTCAGTCCATCCGGGAGCCTCCAAGATGTACAATGACATGAAGCGGTACTTCTGGTGGTCTGGGATGAAATCAGATGTGACAGAGTTTGTATTGAGATGCTTAACATGCCAAAAGGTAAAATTTGAACACCGTAGACCGGGCGGAATGGTACAATCGATGCCAGTTCCGGAGTGGAAATTTCATGATATCTCCATGGATTTTGTTGTAGGACTCCCACCTGCCAGGGGAGGACTCAACATGATCTGGGTTGTAGTCGATCGCCTTACCAAGGTTGCCAGATTCATACCGATGAAGGACACCTGGAAGGTAGTAAAGCTAGCTGAGCTATTCGACAAGGAGATTATCAGACACGACGGAGTCCCTAAGACTATAGTATCTGACCGCGACACCAGGTTTCTTTTGAGATACTAGAGAGCTACAAGGGAAGCGTTGGGTACAGAATTGAAGTTGAGTACCGCCTTCCATCCTCAGACCGACGGTCAGACAGAAAGGACCATCCAAACACTGGAGGACATGCTTCGGGCATGTGCCTTAGACTTTCAGGGGAGTTGGTTAGATAAGCTTCATCTTATCGAGTTCTCGTATAATAATAGCTATCACGCCTCGATTAAGATGTCGCCTTTCCAAGCTCTATACGGTAGACCTTGTCGTACACCCTTGTGTTGGGATGAGCCAAGTGAAGCGGTCATAATAGGACCGGAGTATCTTGAGCAAGTGCAAGCTGAAGTGCAGCAAATTAGAGCTAACATGAAGGCAGCCCAAGATAGACAGAAATCCTATGCGGATGTGCGACGACGCGACCTTGAGTTCGCCGTGGGCGACCAAGTGTTCTTGCGAGTTTCACCTATGAAGGGTGTCTTCCGTTTTGGTCAGAAGGGCAAGCTAAGCCCAAAGTTTGTAGGGCCGTACACTATCACCGAAAGAGTTGGATCCATAGCCTACAGGTTAGCACTACCTAAGGACTTGGGGCGTGTTCATGATGTATTTCATGTGTCACAACTCAAGAAGTATATTGCTGATCCTTCTCATGTGTTGGAGCCCGAGCATTTATCCATTGAGCCAAACATGAGATATGTTGAAACCCTAGTGAGAATCCTGGATAGGAAGACCAGAGACACTTGCCATAAGTCTATACGAATGGTGAAGGTCCTATGGTCAAACCATGATGTCGAAGAAGCGACATGGGAGTTGGAAGATGCCATGAAGGCTAAGTACCCACAGCTGTTCATAGACTAGAGAGTCTAGCATTTAGCGATACGGGTACGGGTCGTACCCCTTTTAAGGGGGGTAGAGCCCTTTTGCTTTTGCATTGCTTCGGGGTAAGCATTGCTTAGTGTGTAGGTGTTGTAATAGACTTTTGTATGGCACGTGTAGTGCAAGTGAACTTGGTATGTGTATGTATGTATGTGTAATGTGTAATGTGTAATGTATCGGTGTAATGTGTATTACGAATTATAATGGTGTATTGTGCATTGTGGAATGGTATGTATGTGAATTGTGTATGATGCTTGAAGTGTGTATGTTTGCAATGTGGAAGGAAGTAAACACCTCATAGGTGCAGTAAGACACATTAGTGCAATTGGTTTGCCTAATGAGTAGAATTACTAAACTATTAACCTTGAGCAACTTTGAGGGCAAAGTTTCTTAAGGGGGGTAGATTGAAATACCCCGTAATTAAAAATAGTGATTAATTAGGCTAATAAATAATTTAGAGGCTTAATTAAGTATAAATAATCATGAGGGAACAAATCCCGAAGAAAACGGATCCTTAAAACGGATTAAAATCACTAACGAACCTTAAAGCGCGTTTTTCGAGGTAACCGGGAAAACGTGTCTTTAAGCGGGTCAAATAGACTCGTAACAATTTTGGTCAACTAAATAATCATTAATAAATATTAGTGAAGCTTTAGAACCAATAAAAATCAAGAAAACGAGAAATTAGTAAAAACTGTCAAAAACGGGAAGTTGTGGGGTAGAAATATAAATAACCCAAACTAGTGTGTCCAATATTGTAAATAGAATTTTAAAACCCATATGGGTCGTGTGTGTGTCCGATCCATGCCCCACTCACACCCTTAATTCCTCTCTTATGTGCAAAAGGACAAAAGAAATAAAAATCCAAATAGTAAACACTCTCACACTCTCTCTCTCCCATTCTCATTTCTCTCTCACGTATAGCAGCCTCACTCCCCCACTCTCATTTCTTTCCTCCTTTCCCTGCGACAGCCATGGAAGCTTGAAACAACCCCCACAAACTCCACCGTCTCTCATCGTTACTCACTCTTGTTACTCCCAAACTTCCTCCAAAAATTGTAAAAATTACACCATTGTCATCCTCTCCTCAAGAGCAACATTTCCCTCTTTCCAAAAATTGAAAAGAAGCATTTTCATTTTATTGGGTATGTCCCATTTTGAGCTTCAACACCACCATTAGAAGGCCCTCCTTCTCCTTGTTCTTTTGAGGTAAAAATATTCCAAAACTCCATTGTTTTCCTAGCCCTAAGGGCAAAACGAATTTTTAGACTAAACCCTTGTTTGGCCCCTTGTATCCTAGCCGATTTTGGCATCTTGGTGGAGTTGGAAATCTTGTTCTTGAACCACCCCAAGCTTCATTTGCACTCTTGGAAGGTAATATAATTTCTAAACCCTAAAACCTTCATTAGAGTTTGAATAATGGTTAGGGTTAGTTTTAGTATTAAAATGGTGTATTGAAATGTGTTATCAAGGGTAGTCTGTTAGGGAATTGTGTTTGCTAAACCGTGGGAAGGAAGAGGAAGGAGAGAGAGAGAAGGAGGAGACTAGTAGAAGAGAACAAGGTAATTATACTCTCCTTTGTGCAGCTTTGTAAATGAGTATGTAACAGATTTTTAGAAGTTAAAATTGGTATTGTAAATGATAGTGTATTGGTAGTGTAATGTTTAAGAGGATATAAATGTTCTAAGCCTTTAAAACATTTTAAAGCGTATCAAAACAGATTGGGAATGGATTGTGGAGTGTAGGAATTTTTATGTTGTTTTATTGTGGTATTGTGTATGAGAATTGGGTACATATGTGTATAACAGGTGGTGTAGATCATTTAAATGACTGAAACAATGTGGTGAGAGTGTAAAAATATAGGGGAGACTATGGCGAAATTTATATAGGGTTAGAACACTTAGTGAATTTTAAACTAGGTGAATAAGGTAGGTTGTAACAGATTTTGTTAGAGAAAGATAGAGGGTATATAAGGAGAGATAGCTAAGGTAGTTATAATGTATTAGAGGTGCTAGAATTGACATTAGAAGAGGGAGCTGTAGAGAGGAGTGTAGATGTTAAAATCTGTAGCAAATGCAACTAGAGAAGAGACTAGGTGAGTGTTGAAAAGAAACTTGGAAAATTATGTGAGTAAATGAGTATAGAAATGTGTAAAGAGTTAATGAATGAATTAAGGTGTATTAGGAGGCTTAATTAGTGTTAAAACATGTGGGATTAAGTGTAGGAACAATGGGGAAATAATGGGTAAGAAGAGGGACTGAAACAGAAATTAAAATGCAAATACTGGGGGGCGGACCGAACTTGCGACCGGACTTGCAAGTTCGGTCGAGCCCAATTTACAAAGAGGGAAAGCTTCTGGAATCGACCGGACTCGCGACCGGACTTGCAAGTTTGGTCGGACTAGAAAATTCTCCCGTCTGTAACCTACTAGAATGGACCGACCTTGTGACCGGACTTGCAAGGTCGGTCGACTCAAAAATTTTCCATCGAGTAAGCTACTGGAATGGACCGACCTTGCGACCGGACTTGCAAGGTCGGTCGGCTCAAAAATTTCCGCCGAGTAAGCTACTGGAATGGACCGACCTTGCGACCGGACTTGCAAGGTCGGCGGGCTAAAATTCGCCTGTAGCGAACTTACTGGAATGGACCGACCTGGGGACCGGACATGCAAGGTCGGTTGACTCCAGAATTTCGAAACCAAAGTTTACTGGAATGGACCGACCTTGGGACCGGACTTGCAAGTTCGGTCGGCCAGAAGAATTTCCGTAACCTGAGCTACTGAATGGACCGACTTGCAAGGTCGGTCGCAAGTCCGGTCCGGTCAAAATAATAAATAAATAAATAAATAAATAATTTAAATTAAATAATATATATATGTATATACCTACATATATATATATATGTACATGTATGTAAGCATGCCAATGTTAAGTAAGAAAGTAAAACTTAAGTAATGAAAAATAAGTAAGTAAAGTGTAAGTGTAAGAAGTATAAGGATATAGTAAGTAGGAGTTAAGTTGATGATAGGTATATTAATCTTCAATTGTATGTATATAATAGGACTTGATTTGTGACACCGAAGGACGTTGGAAACACGTACAACGGTGAACGGTATGGATTCCTCATGCCCCGTATGCTATCTTGGTACTCTGATTTGTGTTTGTGTGCTAATTGATCACCAAATAAGGTAAATGCACGAATCGGAGTTATCATGTTTACTTGTGAATATTGTATTGTATGTGGTTGTATATTGTTCTTCAAATTTAGTTGTATAATTCATGAAATGTTTGGATGAATATGAATGTGTGTATGTATGATGTATTGTATTGTGACCGAATGTGAATGTGCTTGGACTTCTAACTTTTCCTAACAAGCTAACCATCCTAACTTAAATTGGTAATTAAATTGGAATGAGTAGAAGTCCGATATAGCTTTGGCCACCGTGAGGATGCGGAGTCACGAGAGGTTGGCTCCAATTCCGGACTCTTAAACTGGTCCGCGGCCTAAATCCCTTAAGTGGTAGCACAGGATTGGTGAGTCAAGTAAATCCCAGAGGTGGGACGGCGTAGTCCCCAGGGCCGGAGGTCCCGACGACTTAACTTGTATAAGTAAGTAAGTAAGAATGCTAGTAAAGTAAATGAAAGTAAGTAATTGTAAGTAAGAAAAAGTAAGTAATGAGTAAAAGGTAAAAGCATTCCGATTAACCTGGATGCATAATTTGGCTAACCTTGTGAAGGTAAGTAAGATGTGTGCTATTATATTGTTGCCTTGGATAGTGTATGAATTGTATTAGCATGTATGTTGAATCCAAAGCATGTATGTATGAAAATAATGAACTGCATGTTTATGGGACGTCAAATAGTCGGCGTGCCCTAGCTAGCACGCGGTATATGCGGAGTTTATACGCAGCGTTTGCTGGCCCCTTGGGGCACCATTTTTCTACACGCAGGTACCCGCGAGGGATGAAGATATGAAGACTTAGCTCTACTTTTATCTTCTTTTTGGATTGTAAATGATGAATTGTGATGGGTGTACTAATAGTACATGGCTGTAACTTTTGAATAGCCGGTGTACCATGGGGTACACCTTTTTGGATTTTGATAGAATGGGAATTGGTATAGATGAGTAGCCTTAGAAACTCATTCTTTTGGAACTTAGAAATGATGTAATCGATATACTTTAATACTCGGTGATCCAATGATGTAAGTATTTGGTATATGTATTTGGCAAGTAATTTTAGTAGCTCGGTATATTATGTTCATCAGACCGTGACTGTAAGTAAGGTAAGCCTAGCTAGCCGTATGGGCGGTTAGCGGCGTTGTACCACCCGCCGTAGTAAGTAGTAATATTTCCGCTGCGAACTCGTAGGATTAACAGGACGATTAGACGGTAAGTATAGGATTAGCGGTTGGGGTGTTACAGTTACAAAGTATACATCAAAACCGTAAGTTGTAATGTTGTTTATGACATTTATAGGTAATTTATATTATATATTAAGATTTTGTAACAAAACTATGTATTTTAGCCTATTTAATTTTATGTTTTATTAAGATTAAACTAAGCTTAGGAATAAATAAGTAATTACCGAGAACAATTGGGTGGTTTTGTAATTAAATAAATTTTGAGGCTAAGTATAAATTATAGCCGAAAACCATATGTTAAAGATATTAAATGGATTTTATTAAATTATTAAATTTGGGGTCAAAAATGTAATTTCTGAAAATATTGGGTCAAAACTGTAATTTATGGAAATTATGGTCAAACTAGTGGTTAATGGGTCAATGTAGACCATGTTAGAAGCTTTGACCAAAACTAATTACATTAGTATTAAAATATGAACATATAAATGTTATAAGTTAAATATAGAATTTAAAAAATTGTTGTATAAGGTGTAATTACCGAAAATAATGGGTTAATATGGTTACTATAATAGTTTATATCATAATTATAAAGTTTGAAATTTTTGTAATTATACAAATAATTTTATAAAGAAAAGTGTATATATATAGTTTGTGACATATGAAAGTATAGATATAGAGTGTGGCTAAAGTGTAAATAAAAGAAGTATGGGCGGAAATTGTAAATTAGATACCGCATGAGGGGCTGTTTTGAAATAAATAACAAAACTATAGGTTATGTAAATAACATGATAAAACCATATAATATAACCTATATGTAACAAATTATAATATATGTGGTCATTATGTAAATAAAGAAATATAATGTGTTGAGAAAAAAATAAATCAAAACAGCCATGTGGTTGTGTTCGGTAATTATACAAGTATAACCCATCTGTTATAATCAATTAATGAAATAAAATGATATAATACATAGTTTGTATAACATTTTATAATGTATGTGGCAAGATAGTAATATAAAAATATAAGTTTGGTGAAAATGGGAATTAAACAGACCCTAGGTCTGTTCGAATTTTTAAAAGTTTATAAACTATATGATATAATTATTATAAAGTTTAGATGATATAACACATGGTGTATATGACATGTTATAAAAGATGTGGTGGAATCGTAATAAATATAAAGTGTGGGAGTTGGAAAAGAATAATGAAATAACTCAAGGGCCTCTCGGCAATAATAAAAACATTACAAAACTATAGGTTATAATGTGTTATAAAGTTTTAATGTTATAAAATATGGTATTTATAACATGTGTAATAAGGTGTGGTTAAATTGTAATTAATGGAAACTATGAGAAATGAAGAATTAATAATTGTATAACTATATGCCTCGCGGCAAGTATATATATATATGGTTTAAAAAAACTATATATTATAATGTTGGATGAGTTATAAAATACCAAGTTATATAATATAAGGTATGAGTGTAACATTGTATAATTGTATGTGGTCAAAACATAGTTTATAAACTATATATTAAAACCGCATATATAATATTCATGAAATGAATTTATAAACTATGGTTACAAAGATATAAATACTATAGATATTATATAGTATTAATGTTATTAAATGAAATAATTGTCATTAATAATATTCACATGAAATAATGTGACAAGTAATGAAGAAATAGAATTTATCAACTAAGGTTAGTATTAAATAAACCTTAGGGATGATAAATATATGTCATAAAATGTTACCAATATTAAGATAAAGTTCTTAATATAAATTGCATAATATAATGCAACGAATGAAAATAATCATCTTACATAAGATGATAACAATGTGACATATAATGAAAGTATATACATATTGGATTATATGGTATAGTTGAGCTATAAATATAGTGTATGCATACATGCAACTATATATTATATGAGTGAATCAAATACAACATAATAAATATATGTATGTAAATCCGAGATATATGTATATATGTACAAGTATATACAATATGGTTTTAGGTGTCATGAAATGGTAAATGACAAGTGTTATCACATTAGTATGAAAATATATTATAAGTCATACAACTTCATATTAAAGTATAGTTTATTAAAATGAATAAGAGATATGTAATATATGTACAATATTAATTGGTTAAATAAAAATACCATATAACGTTAATGCATGAGCATTAAATGCACACATGCAACTATATAATATAAATGTATATTCGCATTTCTAACCGGAACTGTAGAATTAATACATAAGCATAAAACATGAATACATATATTCGTATACTCGTAAGTATAAGGAATAAATCCTAATATTGAATACGTATAATTAAAGCGTCTTTTAACCGACTCATTTAAATAAACCCGGGCGTTGATAATTAAAACGTACTATGAGTAACGAGTCTTGTATAACGGTACTTTAACAAATAACAGTTGAAATCCGGTGATGTAATGTTGGATTATTTATTTTGTTTGGATTTACCGAACTTAACTGAGTCATGTGGATTGACTTATAGTGTGCTTGGTATTTAGATCGTATCACCGACGAAGGCGCTTGACGAGCTAGTGGTCTACTGCGCAACCAAGGTCACTGGTGAACGGTATGTAAAGGGGTCTGATCTAAGATGTCCTGGGGACTTCCTCGGGCTCCGATATGTGTGCTGTATAACGAGTGTGATGCATGTATTTGTTTATGTTATGTGGTGTGTATCTGTTTAAATCTTCGCTGAACCCCCTAATCTTAAACCTGTGATGTCGTCACCAATTCGTAGCATAATAAATGCAAATCGGAGCGGAAAATAAAACTATCTAACCTTTGTGTTACACGCCGTTACTCACCCTTGTGAGTAACAAGGCATCCTTACTCTTCCCAACAATACAACTCCTCACGCTGTGGATGAACCGATACTGAGCACTTCCAATTATTACAAACCAAATCCAACTAAATGTGCAACTAACTGAATACAAAACCTCCTTAATACAATACTCCCTCTGTCCTGAATTGACCGTCCTGTTTACTATTTGGACATGTCGTTTGACTTCAATTTTTAACATATAAGATAAATTATTTTGAAAATTTAAGTTTTGCATATGAATCCTTACATGATAAACTACATGTTATAAAAAATAGTTTTATAAAATTATTTTATCTTATATGCTTATATTGAAGTGGAAAAACGTGCCATAAAGCAAACAGGACGGTCAAATTCAGGACAGAGGGAGTACAAAATAAAACTGAAATACCCCAAACCTAGTTATGTTGTTTAAACACCTAAATAGGGTGTAATAAGACTAAAAAGAGTCTTAGAAACCTTAGTAAACAAATTTAAACAAAGAAAACACAAAATGTGCTTTAAAGTCAATAAGAGCCAAAATGTGCTCTAAGCTTGGGATAAACTTGGTTAAGACCTAATGAACTTACCAAGACCTCATCTATATACTAATGAATATTAAACCAATTACCAAAGAAAACCAAGCTCGAAAACAAGTTAAAACACAAAATGTGCTTTAAGAAGTCTTAAAGCACATTTTTGAAAAATTGTCTTGTAAATGAGTTTTGAATGGCTAAATGTCCATCATTACTCTTAAATATATGTGTACTATATAGTATCACATTTGGGTGGCTATATTAATGGGAAATCAAAAATTTCACTTCTAAGTGCCTTGTTTAGGTGAATAGTGATTTTTATAAGCTAGTTTATAACATATGTTGTATTAAGTAATTAAATTGACAAACAAAGACTAAAATACCCTCATACTAATAAAGGGGGCCGGTTTTTAAGTGTGGTGACTCACCACTCTCTAGTTGATATAATAAGTAAGTAAAGAAAACTAATTAAACTTACTTTTTACTTTATAAGCATAAATATCTCTTAAAAGCAAATTCTATCTCATTCTCTCATTTCCTCCCTTGTTCACACGGCTCCACACCTTCTTCTTCCTTCTCTTCCACGGTAATACACACCACCTCCATTAAACCTCTTCTTTGATCTCTTGTAAAATCTTACTCACTTGTTCAAATCAAAAAAAACACCACCAATCTCTTCCTCTCATCAAGCTCATTCCTATCTTCTCAAAACTCCAAGAGCCCCATTTCGGTGCCAAGGTGTTCCACCATTGAAGGAGCTTGAGCTTGTATTTTGACATATGTTACTCTCCTTGCTTCTAGGTAAGGAATCTCAAAGAAAAATCATGTTTCCTCCATGTTTTTACCTTGACCGAAAATACACATTGATATAGCTCTTTGTGTGACCTTGTTCTAGCTTCATTCAACTCTTCATGGACTAGGTGGAGTCCTCTCTTGTTATATATTCAAACTCTCTTCAAAGATCAAGGTAAAACAACTACATTAATGTTTTTGAAACAATGTAAAATTAGGGTTTACAATGAGATGAAGCTTATAGCTTGAATACTCATTATAATGTTTGTATATTGTTTAGAACTTGACAAGGAATCAAATACCCTACCGGTCTTGTAGTGAAACAAGAAAGGAATTGTTTGGAAAAGAGGTAAATCTACTAACCTAATGTTGTTTAATGCCTTAGGAGAAATGAGCTTATAAATGCTTATTAAAACTACCTAAAGAGCAAATGGTAAATGACCTAGTAAATGTTCTCAAGGAGACTAGTAAAATAACATATGTCTTGTTGTATGTAATCGCAGGTTAAAGGCATATATATTGTGGAAATTCAGTGTTTATGATTTAAGCACTTTAAGGGCCTAAGAGCCATGCATTTTAAGGGCCTAAGTGCCATGCAATTTAAATTATGCACTATATTGTGATGTAGTGTGAATTTGGTGAAGTTGTGTAAGAAAGTGTTCTTGGTGTTCTTAGTGTTCTGGATGTTTAATGATGAAAACAATGTGCTAAGGTGTAACAAAATACTAGGAGAACTTATGTCGAAATTTAGGAAATGTATAAGGAGTTCATGATGTTTAAAGGAATTGTGAGGAACTAGGAAGTGCTCTAGAGTGTAACAAGGACTTAGGCATGATCTTGAGGTTTTAGCAAGTACCAAAGCCACCTTGGGACTTAGGTAAATACTTAGGCAAACTTTGGTAATAAGGAGAAAGTGTAAACTTGGAAAAGAATTGTCAAGATGGATAAGGAGTTAGTTGTGATGATGATGATGTTAAAATAAGGAGAAAGCATTTTGGGATAGTAGTTATCATAGGTATGAAACACCACTTGAAAAACTAGGAGAAAACATTGTAAGTGTTAGGAATTTTGTGAAGAAATGGGTAAAGGCTTAAGGAATTAGATAATGAGTTTTATGAGTGTTTAAGGATGTCTTAAGGTGTGTTTGAAGTGCCCAAATGAGGTTAGGGGTACTAGGTTGTATGGGGTGAAGTTTGGAGTTGAATGTGAAAAGGAAAACAAAGGTCTGGGGCAGACCGAACTTGCGACCGAACTTGCAAGTTCGGTCGAGCCCAGTTTACCCTGCGAGAATTGGCTTCTGGAATGGACCGACCTTGGGGACCGGACTTGCAAGGTCGGTCGGGCTTGTATTTTGTGTACGGATTGAGTTACTGGAACCGACCGAACATGGGACCGGACTTGGTAAGTTCGGTCGGGCTAAATTTACAAAGGGGAGAAACTCTCGGGAAAAGACCGAACATAGGACCGGACTTGGTAAGTTCGGTCGGAGTAGAAAATTTTGACGGAAATGTGTTCTGGAATCGACCGAACTTGGACAAGTTCGGTCGGCAAGGTCGGTCGGACCTAAACTTGTAAAAAAAAAACAGAAAAGAATGTGACTTATGTAGTTAACCCTAGGGTGTATAATGAAGATAACCTAGGGTAGAATAGACACTAAAACATGTCATACAATCATGTTAAATACTTAGTAAGTTTGAAGTTAAATAAATAATTAACCGACGTTACTAATGTGTTTAGGATTCTCGCAAGGTGGAAATCAGTCGAGGCAAGGACCAAGGTATGGTTTTCTTGCAGTCTGTTGCCTACCGGTTTACACCGGCTTGTGTGTTGTTTGTTTTTCTGTGTGTTTATGACTTTGTAAGATTAAACCATGTAAAGAGTTTACAGTTGTTAAATTATTATGTTGTTAAGTATGACTCTCTCTTCCCTTGTGTGTGTCTAACAAGACTTGACCTATTATTGTGATTGTGTTGAGTTCAATGATGAACTACTAACAAGGGCTAACGGGGGAAGTGAGGAGTCCGGTCTGTTCCGGCCACGCGTGTGAGTATGGGAGTCGATGTCATAACCGGTTCGATTCTCTCTGTATGTTATGGTTAAGTTTCCAATTTGGTTTCTAACCTTCCCTTTAGCTTAACCAAGGCTATTTTACTGACTCACGTCGGGCCACAGGGGCATACTATGTGTTATTTCGGTGTGCTTGGATCACTATATCCGAGGCACCTTGTGTTAAGTTAACCGTTCAATCTAACCGGACGGTAACGAGTTATGTAACGAGCTAAGTATGAGCATGGCAACATTCTCTAGGCTCTAATGGGGACTAACTGTGTGGTTCTCTTCCTAAAAGGAATTGTATGTGTGTGATGTGTGTTATGATGTGTACAATACCCATGTTATGTTATATATGTATGAATTGTGTGTTTTAAAATAAATACCATGTCATCATGACAAATAGTTGCGCGCATTCCGGTAGTCGATGGGCTGCGCGTTAACCATGCCAGCCAAGGGTTGCTGACCCCCTCGGGGGATCCATATTTCTTTTACTGCAGGATGAGGATCGAAGAAGCGGAGTGGCTCTAGATCCTAGGGTGTAGTTTACTTTTGGAGTACTTTTGGATGTTTGCCCGGGATGCGCCTGTGCTCCCGTGGCGTATTATATACTTGATTATGACAGTTTACAGTGACGGTATACAGTGAAGGATTTGTGTAAACACTCGGTATTTTGTTGATGTATATATAGGTTATTAGTTCTATGCTCGGGAGTCTGATCATCAGACCGGTACACTTGTATTTATTCAGCCTTGTTAACCACGTGGGTGGTTGACGGCGTTGTAGCACCAATCGTTTAGTTACTGTTTAGTCGTTTATTTTCCGCTGCGATTTCAAGTAATGTGTTGTGCGTAGTAGGGGTGTTACAAAAAGTGGTATCAGAGCGAAGTATCGCTCTGATGACTAGAATACCGAGCTTAGGGATATACCGAGTTAGGAAACCTAACTACAGATACCTAAGTGAACAGATTTGGAAAGGTTGACCACTAACTAAGTGTGGAGATACCTTATTATCGGGAAGCGTTACAATCGTTGGACCGATAAGTGTGCAAGCATAATGCTAATGAGATGTTCATAAATTCAGATGGCAGGTAGACCACGAGGTAGAGGCCGCGGGCGCGGTACTGGAGGTATGGGTGACCAGGGCGATGATACTACGGCACAGACCATGGCTGAGGCAGTTGCAGCCGCCGTAGCCCAGTTGGTACCCGATTGGTTGCTGCTATACAGCAAGGGCAACAGCCCGGAGTTCAGCCACCACCACCACCGCCACGAGAGACCAATTGGGTCAAGGCGTTGGCTGATCTGAGGCCGCCCTCATTCAGTGGGGAGACCGATCCCCGTAAGCTCGAGGCGTACATCTCCGAAATGGAGACCGCCTTCGAAACCCTAGCACCACCTGAGCAGGTCAAGGTACGACTTGCTGCTTACTACTTGAAGGGCTCGGCACAAAACTGGTGGAAGCTTGTGCGAGAGGGCAGAGTTGCTGACCCGACTTTTCAGTGGAGGGAGTACACGGCTCTGCTGCGAGCCAAATACTACCCTATACATGTGCAAGAGGCCAAGCGCCTGGAGTTGGACAATCTGAGGCAAGGGGATAAGATGACGGTAGATGAGTACTACTCAGCCTTCATCGGACTTATCCACCTGCTACCGGATCTGGGTTACTCAGACCGGATTCTTGTGAACCGTTTCTACAACGGACTGAACTATCGCCTACGCTACGGCATGGGGCCTACTGGATATACCACTTTGCAGGTAAAGGAACTACAGTGTAATGTGAATAAGTGTGTACGATGTGTTAATGTGTTGTGAGTTTATTTGGCGGGGCATAACTGACACCCTAAATATAGGAGTGCTATCATGCCGCTGCTATCGTGGAGATCACCGTCCGTCTGAGGGACGAGGAGAGTGCGCTCAAGCGCAAGGCTCAGAACGAGGGCCAAGGCACGCAAGGGCAGTGGGGAGGGAAGAAGAAGAAATCATACCCCCAGTCCCAGAAAGGACAGCAACAGGGTGGCAAGGGCCAGACCCAGACCACCACTGCTGAGGAGCCTCTGCAGCTCACCTATGCGTATGCGGCCAAGCCCCTACGTTCTTACCCACCTAAGGGTAATTGTCTAATCTGTGTGATAAGTTAGAGTATATGTTGATAAGTTGTGGAACAAGTATTGATTGTGTATTGTGATAGCAGCTAGCACGGGCTCTGGACCGGAGCGCCACTATTACTGCAAGTGGTGCAACGGAGACCACCCCGGCAAGGACTGCAAGGGTAACGATGTTCAGTGCCGATACTGTAAGAAGATGGGTCACCGCGATCATGAATGCTGGCAGAACCCAAACAGTAGGAACTACAGGCCCAAGGGGCAATGGAAGGGTAAGGCCACTACGACCACCGATGGCCAGAGACGGCAAACCAGCCCCCCAGATCAGAGGTACACGGAGTCCCAGAAGGGGAAGGGGTCGGGGTCCAACAAGGCCACCCTGATGTGGTGGACCGGTCTGAGGCGCCAGGGCCCTCTTCTAGACCAGGTACCGCCTAAACTGTTAATGTAAAGAGTGTCTGCATACCGCATTTCATGTGTGTGAGTGAGTTTAAATAAACAACCATGAGAGTAAATAATAAAGTATAGTGTGAGATTTACCTAATTAGAGTACTCTAAACTTAAAGGAACTTTCAATATATGTTATCCAATCCCACCCACACCAAACCCTGAAGAAACCACCATCAACATTACCGACTTTCCATTGGAGCAATGTCAGGTCATCCAGCCAGGTATGATACTCTTAAATGGATACCTGACACCGGAAGCACAAATCCATATCATCAGACGATGCGACGAACTTGGAGCAAAACCAGGAGGGTTCTACACACCCGAATACCCGAACGGAGCAAGGATGCAATTGAAGATGATGTGCATGGGTAAGGACTGGAAACCCTTACACCAAGACATATCAAGAAGTACGAGCTGAAGATGGAGCAACGGTACCAAGTATACCTGAGGAGTTCCTTGCGGTCGTTAACCACGCCGTGGGAATTGCTCAACAAGTTGAAAAGGATTCAATTCCAAGTGTGAAAGCAGATCTATGTATTGTGAACTTCTACCATAAAGGTGGACGGTTAGGTATACACCAAGACAAGGACGAGACACCCGAGTCTCCAAGTAAGGGAGTACCTGTGGTTCTTGGTCCATTGGTGATACCGCAGTGTTTGTTTATGGCGAGCAGAAGCGTGCTGACCTCGCAAAGAAGTTATTGTTGAAATCAGGAGATGTGTTAATCATGGGTGGGCAATCAAGGATGCTATATCATGGCATCAGAAAGATCAAACTGAATACCGCACCGTCGGCAGTGATCAATGCCACACACATGAAACCCGGACGTTTAAATTTGACCTTCAGACAGTTTTAAGCTTTGTATAATTATGTGATGTGATAAACCCGTGTGTATTAAGGATGTTGTAAGTGTAAATCATGGCGACAGTATAAGCCAATGAATGTTGTAAAAAGAGTGTGTTAATGAATAAAGTGGAGTTATTGAAGTATATCAACCGTGTTGTTACCCAATACTTATTAGTTTGCCAATGAATTAGGCTGTGCACTCGGAACGGGAGGTATACTGAGTGTCTGCAGTAAGGCAGAAGCCGGCAAGAGCGGCACAATCCTCACCGGTACCTTTCCAGTGAATGGCGTGGATGCATCGATCTTGTTCGACTCTGGAGCCTCACACACGTTCATTTCGCTATCATTTGCGAAGAGGCTAGGGTTAGACGGTGAAGAGATGCCAGACTTCGTGGTCACCCTCCCGTCGAAAGAGCGGATCAGATGTACCCGCTACTACCGAGATGCTATTGTTCGAATCGGGGTGAAGAGTTTCCGATCGACTTGATAGAGTTCGACGGACTAGGCTTTGATGTGATTGTCGGGATGAACTGTTGGAGCGGTACAAGGGCAGAATCCTGTGTGCGGAGCATCGACTGCTTCTTCGGAGTCCATCTGGGTTACCATATCTTACCGCCAGAGGCCCAGGGAGCCTTCGACTCAGATCATCACCGCCATGGCTATGTATCACGAGTTACGACGAGGGAGTGATGTATACCTCTGTTATGTCCAGGACATAGAGAGAGACCCTGAGTTTAGCCCAGATGTGCCGGTAGTGTCGGAGTTTCCTGATGTATTTCCTAAGGAACTACCGGGCATGCCGCCAACACGAGAGGTTGAGTTGAGATTGATCTAGTTCGGGCACCGGACCCATTGCGAAAGCACCTTATCGTATGGCTCCAGCAGAGATGACAGAGCTCAAGGAGCAGCTGAGAGACCTACTCGACAAGGGCTTTATCTGCCCCAGTGTTTCACCATGGGGAGCGCCGGTCCTCTTCGTGAAGAAGAAGGACGGTAGCCTCCGCCTGTGTATGATTACGGGAGCTGAATGCTGTTACGGTGAAGAACCGTTACCCCTTACACGCATCGACGATCTATTTGATCAGCTGAGGGGAGCATCAGTATTCTCCAAGATAGACCTACGTTCCGGATACCACCAGATTGCCATCCGTGACAGTGATATCGAAAAGACAGCTTTCAGAACTAGGTATGGGCATTATGAGTTCATAGTTATGCCGTTTGGCTTGTCAAGTGCACCAGCAAAGTTCATGGACTTAATGAACCGTTTGTTCCAAGATCAGTTGGACAAATCAGTGGTAGTCTTCATCGATGACATACTTGTGTATTCGAAATCGAAAGGTGAGCATGAAAGCCACCTGAGAGATGTATTGCAAACATTGAGAAAGAATCAGTTGTATGCTAAATTTTCTAAGTGTGAATTTTGGTTGAACCAAGTATCATTCCTTGGACATGTGATTTCTAAGGCCGGGATCGCTGTTGATTCGGCAAAGATAGATGCAGTGCGCACCTGGCCTAGGCCGAAGACAGTTACCGACATCAGGAGCTTCCTCGGTCTGGCAGGTTACTATAGGAGATTTGTGAAGAACTTCTCCAGTGTCTCGAAGCCGATGACTTCCTTGATGAAAAAGGATGCCCATTCGAGTGGACAGTCGACTGTGAGAGTTCTTTCGCGAGTCTCAAGGATGCTCTGACATCTGCACCGATTCTGACATTACCAGACGGTCGAGATGGTTTTGAGGTCTATTGCGACGCATCAGGCAGGGGTATGGGTTGTGTATTGATGCAGCACGGGAAGGTCGTAGCTTACGCCTCCCGACAGCTGAAGAAGCATGAGGAGAACTACCCTACCCATGACTTAGAATTGGGGGCCATTGTCTTCGCACTGAAGATATGGCGACATCACTTGTATGGGGTAAGTGTGACGATTTATTCTGACCACAAGAGTATAAAGTACTTGTTCACCAGAAGGAGTTGAACATGAGGCAAAGAAGGTGGGTTGAATTTCTGAATGATTATGACATCAATTTACAGTACAAGGAGGGTAAGGCAAATGTGGTAGCTGACACATTGAGTCGCCGAGCACACTCTCTCCATTCGCTAGTCTCTCATACTGGCTTGGTTGAAGAGGTGCGGAGTGCTCAGATGACGGATCAGTACATGATGGAGATTAGACAGAAGCTTATTGATAGCACATTCGAGGGTCAGAAGTACGACTTCAGACTCCACGATGATGACCTGATTAGGCTTAATGGCCGGTTGTGTATACCCAGGAGTAGCGCTGAGTTGAAGGAGCGCATATTGAGTGAATCCCATTGTTCTACTACTTCGATTCACCCCGGAGCTTCAAAGATGTTTAAAGGTATGAAAAGATATTTCTGGTGGGCTGGAATGAAAAAGGATGTGAATGACTAGTGTTGAGGTGTCTCACTTGTCAGAAGGTCAAGTTGAGCACCGACGGCCTGGTGGTATGGTGCAGCCATTGCCAGTGCCGGAATGGAAGTTCCATGACATATCTATGGACTTCGTGGTAGGGCTTCCGCCTACAAGGGGAGGTCTGAATATGATTTGGGTTGTGGTAGACCGACTGACCAAGGTGGCCCGATTCATTCCGATGAAGGACACCTGGAAAGTGGCAAGATTGGCGAACTATTCGATAAAGAAATTGTAAGACATCATGGTGTACCAAAGACAATTGTATCTGACAGAGATAGCAGATTCTTATCCAGATATTGGAAGTCTACACGAGAGGCATTGGGTACTGAACTGAAATTGAGTACAGCGTTTCACCCACAGACCGATGGTCAGAGTGAGTGCACTATTCAGACACTTGAGGATATGCTACGTGCATGTGCACTTGACTTTCAGACCAGCTGGATTGATAAGTTACATCTGATCGAGTTCAGTTACAACAACAGTTATCATGCATCGATCAAGATGTCTCCCTTCCAGGCATTGTACGGTAGACCATGCCGCACGCCATTATGCTGGGATGAGTCGAGTGAGACGGTCATTATAGGACCAGAGTATCTTGAGCAAGTTCAGGCAGAAGTTCGCCAGATCCGGGCTAATATGAAAGCAGCTCAGGATAGACAGAAGTCATACGCAGATGTGCGCCGACGTGACCTGGAGTTCGCCGTGGGCGATCAGGTATTTTTGAGAGTATCCCCCATGAAGGGAGTGTTTCATTTTGGCCAGAAAGGCAAGTTGAGCCCGAAATATGTGGGGCCTTTGTTGTGACGGAGCGGATCGGCCCGGTAGCTTATAGACTTGACTTACCCGCCGAGCTGGGCAAGGTACATGATGTATTTCATGTGTCCCAGTTGAAGAAGTATATGTCTCATCCGTCTCATGTGCTTCAGCCTGAAAGGCTAACTTTAGAGCCGACCATGCGATCAGTGGAGACTCCGGTACGGATTCTGGACACTAAGACTCGAGACACTCGCCTTAAGTCTGTAAGACTGGTGAAGGTTCGCTGGTCTAACCAGGACGTTGAGGAGGCCACTTGGGAGCTGGAAGATAAGATGAAGGCGAAGTACCCGTCGTTGTTTACTTCTTAGTGTTTGTATGTATAGGGTACGGGGCGTACCCCTATTTAAGGGGGGTAGAGCCGTTTCGGTTATGGTTGTGTGCGACATGTATATGTATACATGGTCTATATTATGTTACAGACCGCTGAGTCTGAATGATGTTGTGATGTTTTATTGTTTGGACCATGTGTCCGATGTGATGTAAAGATGTTATTAATGTGATATGGAAGTGTTGTTGATATGTGTTCTCATGTCCTAATATTTAAGATATGTGGGAAATATGAACTTTGGGGACAAAGTTCTTTTAAGGGGGGTAGATTGAAATACCCCAAACCTAGTTATGTTTTTTTAAACACCTAAATAGGGTGTAATAAGACTAAAAGAGTCTTAGAAACCTTAGTAAACAAATTTAAACTAAAGAAAACACAAAATGTGCTTTAAAGTCAATAAGAGCCAAAATGTGCTCTAAGCTTGGGATAAACTTGGTTAAGACCTAATGAACTTACCAAGACCTCATCTATATACTAATGAACTTATTAAACCAACTACCAAAGAAAACCAAGCTCGAAAACAAGTTAAAACACAAAATGTGCTTTAAGAAGTCTTAAAGCACATTTTGAAAAATTGTCTTGTAAATGAGTTTTGAATGGCTAAATGTCCATCATTACTCTTAAATATATATGTGTACTATATAGTATCACATTTGGGTGGCTATATTAATGGGAGATCAAAAATTTCACTTCTAAGTGCCTTGTTTAGGTGAATAGTGATTTTTATAAGCTAGTTTATAACATATGTTGTATTAAGTAATTAAATTGAAAAACAAAGACAAAAGTACCCTCATACTAATAAAGGGGGCCGGTTTTTAAGTGTGGTGACTCACCACTCTCTAGTTGATTAATAAGTAAGTAAAGAAAACTAATTAAACTTACTTTTTACTTATAAGCAAATATCTCTTAAAAGAAAATTCTATCTCATTCTCTCATTTCCTCCCTTGTTCACACGGCTCCACACCTCGCTTCTTCCTTCTCTTTCCACGTAATACACACCACCTCCATTAAACCTCTTCTTTGATCTCTTGTAAAATCTTACTCACTTGTTCAAAAAAAAACAAACACCACCAATCTCTTCCTCTCATCAAGCTCTTCATTCCTATCTTCTCAAAACTCCAAGAGCCCCATTTCGGTGCCAAGGTGTTCCACCATTGAAGGAGCTTGAGCTTGTATTTTGACATATTATTACTCTCCCTTGCTTCTAGGTAAAGAATCTCAAAGAAAAATCATGTTTCCTCCATGTTTTTACCTCGACCGAAAATACACATTGATATAGCTCTTTGTGTGACCTTGTTCTACTTCATTCCAACTCTTCATGGACTAGGTGGAGTCCTCTCTTGTTATATATTCAAACTCTCTTCAAAGATCAAGGTAAAACAACTACATTAATGTTTTTGAAACAATGTAAAATTAGGGTTTACAATGAGATGAAGCTTATAGCTTGAATACTCATTATAATGTTTGTATATTGTTTAGAACTTGACAAGGAATGATATACCCTACCGGTCTTGTAGTGAAACAAGAAAGGAATTGTTTGGAAAAGAGGTAAATCTACTAACCTAATGTTGTTTAATGCCTTAGGAGAAATGAGCTTATAAATGCTTATTAAACTACCTAAAGAGCAAATGGTGAATGACCTAGTAAATGTTCTCAAGGAGACTAGTAAAATAACATATGTCTTGTTGTATGTAATCGCAGGTTAAAGGCATATATATTGTGGAAATTCAGTGTTTATGATTTAAGCACTTTAAGGGCCTAAGAGCCATGCATTTTAAGGGCCTAAGTGCCATGCAATTTTAATTGTGCACTATATTGTGATGTAGTGTGAATTTGGTGAAGTTGTGTAAGAAAGTGTTCTTGGTGTTCTTAGTGTTCTTGGATGTTTAATGATGAAAACAGTGTGCTATGGTGTAACAATACTAGGAAACTTATGTCGAAATTTAGGAAATGTATAAGGAGTTCATGACGTTTTAAAGGAATTGTGGGGAACTAGGAATGCTCTAGAGGTAACAAGGACTTAGGCATGATCTTGAGGTTTTAGCAAGTACCAAAGCCACCTTGGGACTTAGGTAAATACTTAGGCAAACTTTGGTAATAAGGAGAAAGTGTAAACTTGGAAAAGAATTATCAAGATGGATATAAGGAGTTAGTTGTGAGTGATGATGTTAAAATAAGGAGTAAGCATTTTGGGATAGTAGTTATCATAGGTATGAAACACCACTTGAAAAACTAGGAAAACATTGTAAGTGTTAGAATTTTGTGAAGAATGGGTAAAGGCTTAAGGAATTAGATAATGAGTTTTATGAGTGTTTAAGGATGTCTTAAGGTGTGTTTGAAGTGCCCAAATGAGGTTATGGGGTACTAGGTGTATGGGGTGAAGTTTGGAGTTGAATGTGAAAGGAAAACAAAGGTCTGGGGCAGACCGAACTTGCGACCGAACTTGCAAGTTCGGTCGAGCCCAGTTTACCCTGCGAGAATTGGCTTCTGGAATGGACCGACCTTGGGGACCGGACTTGCAAGGTCGGTCGGGCTTGTATTTTGCGTACGGATTGAGTTACTGGAACCGACCGAACATGGGACCGGACTTGGTAAGTTCGGTCGGGCTAAATTTACAAAGGGGAGAAACTCTCGGGAAAGACTGAACATAGGACCGGACTTGGTAAGTTCGGTCGGAGTAGAAAATTTTGACGGAAATGTGTTCTGGAATCGACCGAACTTGGACAAGTTCGGTCAGCAAGGTCGGTCGGACCTAAACTTGTAAAAAAAAAAACAGAAAAGAATGTGACTTATGCAGTTAACCCTAGGGTGTATAATGAAGATAACCTAGGGTAGAATAGACACTAAAACATGTCATACAATCATGTTAAATACTTAGTAAGTTTGTAGCTAAATAAATAATTAACCGACGTTACTAATGTGTTTAGGGTTCTCGCAAGGTGGAAACCAGTCGAGGCAAGGACCAAGGTATGGTTTTCTTGCAGTCTGTTGCCTACCGGTTTACACCGGCTTGTGTGTTGTTTGTTTTTCTGTGTGTTTATGACCTTGTAAGATTAAACCATGTAAAGAGTTTACCGTTGTTAAATATTATTATGTTGTTAAGTATGACTCTCCCTTCCCTTGTGTGTGTCTAACAAGACTTGACCTATTATTGTGGATTGTTTGTTGAGTTCGATGATGAACTACTAACAAGGGCTAACGGGGGAAGTGAGGAGTCCGGTCTGTTCCGGCCACGCGTGTGAGTATGGGAGTCGATGTCATAACCGGTTCGATTCTCTCTGTATGTTATGGTTAAGTTTTCAATTTGGTTTCTAACCTTCCCTTTAGCTTACCAAGGCTATTTTACTGACTCACATCGGGCCACAGGGGCATACTATGTGTTATTTCGGTGTGCTTGGATCACTATATCCGAGGCACCTTGTGTTAAGTTAACCGTTCAATCTAACCGGACAGTAACGAGTTATGTAACGAGCTAGGTATGAGCATGGCAACATGCTCTAGGCTCTTAATGGGGACTAACTGTGTTGGTTCTCTTCCTAAAAGGAATTGTATGTGTGTTTGTGTGTTATGATGTGTACAATACCCATGTTATGTTATATGTATGAATTGTGTGTTTTAAAATAAATACCATGTCATCATGACAAATAGTTGCGCGCATTCCGGTAGTCGATGGGCTGCGCGTTAACCATGCCAGCCAAGGGTTGCTGACCCCCTCGGGGGATCCATATTTCTTTTACTGCAGGATGAGGATCGAAGAAGCGGAGTGGCTCTAGATCCTAGGGTGTAGTTTACTTTTGGAGTACTTTTGGATGTTTGCCCGGGATGCGCCTGTGCTCCCGTGGCATATTTATACTTGATTATGACAGTTTACAGTGACGGTATACAGTGAAGGGTTTGTGTAAACACTCGGTATTTTGTTGATGTATATAATGGTTATTAGTTCTATGCTCGGGAGTCTGATCATCAGACCGGTACACTTGTATTTATTCAGCCTTGTTAACCACGTGGGTGGTTGACGGCGTTGTAGCACCAATCGTTTAGTTACTGTTTAGTCGTTTATTTTCCGCTGCGATTTCAAGTAATGTGTTGTGCGTAGTAGGGGTGTTACAAAAACCAAAGGTGTTTGTTGAAAACACATCAGCTACCCCCGTGTCCCGCACTCCGGCATGAGTCTTCTTCAATAACTTGGAATGTTTGGCCCAATAAAGGGCTCAGCAATCGAAATGCTGGTATGCTAAATGTAGTCTTAAATCATCAAGATTCCTTAAGTCATTTTAGCCGTCTTGATATTAGATTCTTTACATGAAATGCCGGTGTACAATAACAACAGTGATAACTGTATAAAATAAACATTCACATAATAACTCACCTGTAAACACCAATGTACATTAGTACACAACACCAATAACCACACATCAATAACAATAACCAATAATCACACATCAATAATCCAAACAAGTTACACGTATTAAACTTTACTTGTTAGTTGGCCACCTGGCCCTTATCCTTTTAAACCAAATCATTTAACCTTTTCCAATTAAATTCCACCTCAGGTGTCATGATAAGACAAACCTTAATAACTTATTAATGGACGTTAGTCCCCTGGGTTCCAATGGAACCGTTACCAGCTGACCTTATGGCCCTGGACAAATATATATATTGACCGATCCGGTCGAACCTGTGCACCAACGGCGGTGCCTTCCGCATTCCCCGAATGTGGCTGATGGATTTCCTTTGAGTGACTCCCCATTGAAGTCTCTCGTAGTGATCACAATGCGCAACCAGAGAGTCAAAACAGTCTGGATTCCTCTCTTTATAAGTTAGCCCTTTAGTCAGTGGTATAATAACCAATACTTGAATTAAGACTATAACAGTTGACCATTGTTAGTTTCAATAATACCTAAAGGTCAGTTAGTCTTTTTCCCAGTTTAGATGCATAAACTTCCAGTCATAAGACGTTCGCGTATAAATAAAACGCAACAGTGTTGTGCAATAGAGTATACAATATCACATACCAAAAATCACAGATATCGCTCTTAAACAATTAACACATAATGTCTGGACCTTAGGAAAATTCTTAGGACATTCAGACCACACAATTAACATACCGTTCACCAAGTAACTGCTAGCTTGACAAGTTCCTGTTCAGTAGTTCCTTCCCGTACACTGTTATTTAAACATGCAATACCAGGTAATATTAATATAACTATTCATTAAATATTACAGTACTGTCACTGTAGAGTTTATTTACGTAGTATACTAACTCCGCATGTTCTTTAGTTTCCCCCTGTTATTTATCAGTGGTTCTAGGTAGTTCAACAGTTCGTTATTTTATGTGATATTCACATGTGATAATGAATTTCCACCTTGTGGTAAATTTCTATTTCCTTATTTATAAACTCACAATTGTTTCCACTTATTCTTTATATTATTTCCCTTGGTCATTTTTATTATCACCACAATTATTTTATAAACTTTATATTATACTCCATAATATACCATAATACATTATATTACCTAGTTTTACTTCCTTTCCTTATTAAATTACAAAACCAACCTTATTAATTCGGTATTTATTATTTATACCCAACAACTTTATAAATTATTAAAAACCACATATAGTTTTCGGTAATCATAATTTGAACCCATTAACTTTTACAACTTATCAAATAACCATATACTTTTATAATTTGCTAAATAACCATATTATTTTTAGGAAATTGTAAACAATTATATTATCTTCTATAAATTGCCAAATACCTTATATGTAACACCCCAACTACAACCATACAGTTAACAACACATTGCAGCGGAAACTCAACTCATCACATTACTTATTTTCAATGGTGTTACACGCCGTTAACCACCCCACTGGCTAACAAGCTAATACATGTACTTTGTATCGGTCTGATGGACTAGACTCCCGACCCACTACACGTTACATTTGCTTCCCTTAACAACAACCCTATACTTTATACATTCCAATGGTACCAAGTATTTCAAACTAATGCCGATAACAACTTCGGTCTTACTACGCCTACCATGCTCACGCCATTTAAATGGCTACCCATGTATAAACACTACCCCGTCCTACTCTCGAACGGCTTCCAGCTCCTTGTACCTGAAATAGAAAAGGAGAAAGGGTGGCCCCCAAGGGGCTCATCACCTTTGCTGGTATGGTAATCCCGCCGCCCACATGCTACCGGGCCACGCACAACTAATTGTCGTCTTAGCATGCAGTTGATTATATTTAATCATGCATACAAACCATAAAACACAACTCTTTGCATACACCCAACATAGGGCTCACATATATCCAACATCCACACTTAACAAATCATCCAATGATTCCTTTAACCCTAGAGTGGCTCTCCTCTAAAACGGAGCTACTTCCTAATGAACGACACGTACACCATTAATCGGGTTATCCTAACGCCTCCTGTCACAACTGGATTCATTTCCATGATCCTCCACTCCATATCCTACAACATATCTCATTCTCATAACCAAAACATAACAAAAACCTTTCTTGTTTCAGTCGTACCATGATAACATCGCATTCATTTTAAACACCTAACGTATACATATCATAGCATAGCAAGGAAATTGCCTAGCACAATATCAACACAAACACCATAAGATCGGTTTCACACAGGAACCTTCTGCCATAGTTAGTAACATATGAGCCTAGAGATTATTGCCAATCTCATGCTAAGCTCGTTACAACCTCGTTACCGTCCAGTTTATCGAACGTTTAACTTAAACCCAAGGTGTGTCGGATATAGTAATCCCAAGACACCGAAATAACATTCGTATGCCCCTGTGGCCCGACGTGAGTCAGTAACTAGCTTTGGGATAAGCTAGGGAAGGTAGAAACCAAATTGGGAATACAACCTATACATACACCAAGAGAGCCAAACCGGATATGACATCGACTCCCGTCCATCACATGCGTGGCCGGCACAACCGGACTCCTCACCCCCCATTAGTACATATATACTTATAATAAGTATTAGAGATCCTTTATGGAGCCTACCACATCCACACAACCATACGGTATCATAACCGAGTTAAGCACACAGGGAGGTTCACACACTTGCATACAACAACAATATCCAACTAACTCACACATAGCCGTGTTAGAACGTTCCCAAGGTTTGGGTCGTTAACTCCGAATACCGATCTCTCATGTGTTCCTGGTTTCTGGTTAGCTAAGGTTTAAACACTTATTTGAGGTTAAACGGTATCGGAGATTTAAAGCGCCACATAAATGAATTACTATAAACTCATTATTGTTGTTATCTTTACAGGTGGCAAACACTCAGAAAAACACTTTGGCATACAAGCCGGTGTAATCCGTAGACAAAGGTTGGCAAGAAAACATACCTGTCACCGGAGTCCATTTTACCATGTCCCACTTACGTTCCTCGAACAATTCTCGAACAACTGGCACATTAAAGTTACCTTCATTAACATTGGGGTAATATGGTTTGTAACGTCGAATGACATAGTTAACCCCGTTTACTAATTAATACCCTTACATTTTTAACATGTTCCACTCTTTCATTTTAACTTCAACTTTTCACCCACCATAATTGCGTTTTATCACTCACCTAACATGTCCTACACACCTTATAACATCATTATCCATCATCTCCATCATTAGATATCATTTTCCACCTTAACAACATTTTAGAGTGGTCCGGACTTGGTCCTTACCTTAAGTCCCGGACCAACACCTTGGAGTACTCTCGCCAATTTTAATAGGGTGGTCCGGGACCTTGTACTCACCCCAAGTCCCGGACCACAACATTGAACATCTCTCGGCCTGTTTTGATATATGGTCCGGGACTTCAACCATACCAAGTCCCGGACCCAAGCTACAGAATGCTATATTTGCATTTTTCTACCCTTGTTCAACTTGTTCTCTTCATCCATTGATTACCCAAACTTCACACATTAACTTAGGCATATTCTAATACCAAAATATCACTTTGATTCACCTTATCATTAACCCACTTGTTACCCAATTTTCTTACCAAATCTCTTAACACTTGTTTATACTTCCAATGGCCTTTAAAAGTCACCAAACAAGGCCTAAACATCATCTAAAACATTACCATTCAATCCCCATATTAGGAGCCTTAAACAATTTTTTTCTTTATTTCTGGTCTAGACCGCCCCTCTGGGGCGGTCCCAGGGCGGTCCACAACAGATGCTACACGTTTTTTTTTTCACTTCTCTGCACTGGACCTCCCACAGGGGCGGTCCGTAGGGGCGTTCCACTGAGAACAAATTTTTAATGTGCTTTTCTCCCCTTTCTGAACTCCAAATTCATCCCCATTTTTTCCTATGCTTTACACATGTTCTCCCACATGTTTTAACATCTTTTGGGCACACTTAAACCCTCTCGAACATCCCAAAAATTCCTTAAACTTTTACTAAGTCCTTAACACTTAGAACATTTTTTTACTTACACTTGTAACTTGTATTCTTGCCTAAACTTCACCTACCAAAATACTCCCTCACTACCTTATAACCACCCTTTTAAACATCATTTGCACTACACTCATCCCCTTTACACCACTCCTCAAGTTTTTCCCAAGTTCATAATTAAACCTTCACAAGGCGTTACACTTTCATTGTTCACCAAACTTTGCACAAGACTTTACGACACCTCCACCATCACCTTGGTGTATCAAGAAGTCATCCATTGTTCCCTAAATCTCCAAGACTATGCCTAAGGCATCTTAACACCTAAGAACACCTATTCACTTCAATTCACTTTCACCATCTTAACACTTAAAAATTCCTAGTACCTTCTAGGTCATAAAATCTCATTACAACACATAAACTCTTGTTTATCAACTAAATTTCCCATAGCTTCTCTTAGCACTCATCATTCCAAGCTCATAGTTTTCACCATTAAACACTCAACTTCTAAATCCATCAAGAACACTATCACTCACAAACTTCACTTCACCAAATTTACACTACATCACAATATAGTGCATAATTAAACTTGCTTGGCACTTAGGTCCTTAAATAACATGGCTCTTAGGCCCTTAAATTACATATCCTTAAACACTGAATTTCCACAATATATAAGCCTTTGACCTGCAAATACACACCACAAGGCATATGTTCTTTTACTATTCTCCTTGAGAACACTTTACTACTAAGTCATTCACCATTTGCTCTTTAGGTAGTTTTAACAAGCATTATAAGCTCATTTCTCCTAAGGCATTAAACCACTTAGGTTAGTATATTTACCTCTTTCCACCCAAACTTCTTTCTGTTTCCTCATAAAACCGGTAAGGCATTTCATTCCTTGTCAACTACTAAACAATATACCAACATTGAAATGAGTATATAAGCTTTAAGCTTCATCTCATTGTAAACCCTAGTTACATATATTGTTTTAACACATCAAGGTAATTGTTTTACCTTTGAATGGAAGGAGAGCTTGAATGAGTATCAAGAGAGGACTCCTTGTACCACCCCATCCAAAGCCTATCGTGGTTATCGCAATCTGAACACTTAATCGAAAACGTCGCAGCGGAAATAAACAACACCTGGACCTTGCCACGGTCTGATCGTTAGAATATACCGGCTTAATATATACAATACTTAACCAAAATACTTATCCAACTCAAAACATTAACATACACAATCCCACAACCAACCGAGTACTAGTATCTCAAACGTAATCTCAAACTTACAACAATTTAATATAAACAGTCGGGTGCACAGGCGCAACCCGAATTCAAAATAAATGTCCCCTCCTAAGTCTAACCGCTCCTACTCTCGTAGTGCGTCCTCATGGGCCTCTTACCTGCAAGTGTAAAAATAGCCCCCGAGGGGGTCAGCACGAATGCTGGTACACCCTCTCATGGCCCCCAAGCTAACGGGGCTACGACGACTAATTGTCGATAGCATGGAAATTGATTACATACACAAGCATAATATGAAGTGCATTAACAATAACCACAATGAACATATATAGTTCACAAGCAATGAACGACTCAAGCGTTCCCTTAACAAGTGGGTTAGTAACCCCCTCCTTAGTCCTCATTTCCTTAATCTCAGTCTCAATCTTAATCTCAGTATACAAACCTTTCCTGGAAGGGATTGGTTGTAGCTTAATTCGAACCTGGGATTTAGGTGATCCCACCGCACCATCTTAATGCCACCTACTCTGGACGGGAGTCCAGCGTAGCTGAGCCGGCAACCGGCCCTAGGCTACAAGTCCGAAGACAAGTCCTTAAGCGGAGGGCGGATCTGATTCAGATACCGTCCCCCTTTTTCCTTAGCATGCATGACCGGAGATCGGTCCCGGGTTTCCTCACTCAAGTTCCAGTTAGTAGACATCTTAAACACCATGTGCTAGCTAAGCCTTATCGGGCATTAACCAACAACCATCAACTTAACTCTTATTCTTAACTCAGTAAGTACTAAACTTGGTTAGTAACAATCTCAAGCCTCGCGGGTTAGTGTAAATATAACACAATCACAACGAGAACAATATAACCGGTTGCATGCTTTATCTTGTTTTAGTCATAGCAAATAAACAGATAGCACACAAGCCGAGGGACACCTCGTTAGCAAGCAGGTCACGAAAAGGATTGTACCGTTCACCGTCGACGATCGTTTGGTTTATCTCCTTCCAAGTCCCAATTCACAAAGCCTAGAACATTGATTCAGTTTTAGGTTATTATCAATCCAACTCAATAGAATTACTTAACTTTCCTAGACATCAACCTTTACCCATTGCTTTTCACTAAGCCTTATGGTTTTTAACTTGACTCTTAAGTACATCATCTCCTCATTATTTATTACACTTACTCTCCCACTTAATGACCATCACACCCACCAAACAAGTCCTTAACAATCTCATAACATCCATACTTAATTATCCCCATCATTTCCTAACCTTAAACAAGGTTTTTGGTCCATACAGTGGCCTGTCCGAACTTGTGTCCGGACTTCCAAGTTCGGACACAAGCCGTGACTTTAGACAGAAATCAGACACATGTCCGAACTTGTGTCCGGACTTCGGAAGTTCGGACATGAGTCGAGGAAAATCCTAACCAGAAATCCATACGTCCGAACATGTGTCCGGACTTCCAAAGTTCGGACACAGTTCGAGGATAATCCCTAAGAAATAACAGGTGCGTCCGAACTTCCAAATTCGGACGGTAGTTCGGACACTACCTAAAATCCAGAAAACTGTAAGCGTAACAGGGCATGTCCGAGCTTCCAAGTTCGGACGGAAGTTCGGACGTGCCATTATACTCAATTTCTAAGCCTTTAAACACTTAACCAAATTCCTCCAAAGCCTCCAACCCTTATAGTATCTTCTCCTAAAGCCTCTTAATGCTTCCTAACAACATTTGGTACCCTTATATCCACATACAACATTCATGAAACTCATTTTCTAATTCCTTAAGCCTTTACTTATTTCTTTGTGAATTTCCTTAACACTTACAACATTTTGTACTAGGTTTCTAAATGGTGTTTCTCACCTATGATAACTACTATCCCAAAATGTTTTCTCCTTATCTTAACATCATCTCCCAAGCATCTTTCTCCTTCTAAAACTCTTTTATGCATCACTTAAAGTTCCTTCACAACCTAAACTTCCTTCCTAGTTGTTACCAACTTTTACCTAAGTTCTAAATACTCAAATACATTCTCTTGATTCATAAATCCTCCATGGTGATACCTAAGTCATTATAAGTCATTAAACACCTTACTTCACCCTTCTTCACCAAGACAATATCTAGAACATCCTAGTACTTTCTTAGTCATTAAATTCCCTTAGGATATCTTAAACACTTAAACTCTCCTTTAAATTTTTGCCATAGGTTCTCTAGTATAAGTACCTCCTAACACATGGTTTTTCTCCATCAAACAACCAATACACCCAAATTCTCACACACAACTTAACACACAATTTACACCAAAACCACATCATCATAGTGCTTAAACTTAAAATGCTTGGCACTTAGGCCCTTAAATGACAATAATCTTAACCACTGAATTTCCACATATATATGCCTTCAACCTGCGAATACACTCAACAAGGCTCCCATTGAAATAAATGCTTCTTGTACTTCACCTTATATTCTTAAACTATCTCTTTTCTCATTGCTCCTTAGTCACAAGTTCACAAGAATAGTCATTGTTTCTCCTAGGTTTTATAGCACCTTCCCAATATAAACTCTACACTAAACTCATCATATACCCATACTCATTCCCTTAAACAACAAAACAACTTAAGGTAAGTAATTTACCTTGTTTTCTCACAAGCTTAAAAGCTTTTCTCCTTAGGTTTTCTTTCAATCTCGGTCACCAATGTGATTCTCCTTGCCAATGTTCTAACCAATATCCAATGACTCCAATGAGTACTAGATAACACATTAACCCTAAGGAACAAACCCTAGGTTTAAAAAATGTTTTAAGGTATTAATGTGATTGTTTTACCTTGGTTTCTCAAGACAACTTGGATGTGAAGCAAGAAGGACCTCCTCTCCCTTTGAAGAGTAGAAACAAGCTAGAACAAGGCATAAACATGGAGTCCCATGAGTATATATTTTCGGTCATGTGAAGAAAATGGTGGAAACCTAGATTTTCTTACACTTTCTTTACCTTAAGAGAATGGAGATGCCAATGGAGTCTCCAAACTTGAATTTCCTCCTCTAATGGTGGTTTGACTTGGCACCAAAATGAAGCTCTTGAAGTTTTGAAAAGATAGAAAGGAGAGCTTGAGCTAACTAAGAGAATATGTATTTTGTTTTGGATTTGGAGCTAAAATGAGCAAGATGTGGCCAAGGGAAGATGGAGCTTTCATGGGGGTCAAGCTCTACGTGAATGGAGAAGAGAAAGAGAGCAGTTCAAACCGTGGGAAAGCAAAGAAGAATGAAGAAGTGAGGAGAGAGAACTAATAAAGTGATATTTATGTAAAAGGTGAATAGTGTTTTTACTTTATAACTCTCATTTGCTCTCTTATTTGCTTAATGACTCATGTGGGTGATGACTCACCTCCTAAGAAACCGGCCCCCTTTTATTAATGAGGGTAATTAAGTCTTTGTTGACCAAATGTCTCACTTATATAGACTTATGTTATAAACTAGCTTAATAATTCACTATTCATCAAAAACAAGGCACATTGTTGTGAAATTTTTGATTTCCCATTGATATAGACCTCCAAATGTGATACTATATAGTACACATATTAATTAAAGAGTAATGATGGACATTTAGCCATTCAAAACACATTTACAAGACAATTTTTCAAAAACGTGCTTTAAGACTCCTTAAAGCACATTTTGTATTTTAACTTGTTTTCAAGCTTGGTTTTCTTTGGTAATTGACTTAAAATGACCATTAGGATATTACTAAGGTCTTAGAACAATATTTGGGTACTCTCCCATGTCTCTCCAAGCTTAGAGCACGTTTTTACTTAAACTGCTCTTTTGGTGTTTCCTTATATTTTCTTTGATTAGAAATGGTTCTTAATGTTTCTAAGGCATTATTTAGCCTTCTTATTTCTTGGTTTATCATTTAAACACCATATCTAAGTTTGGGGTATTTCAATCTACCCCCCTTAAAAGAACTTTGTCCTCAAAGTTCACACATGTGTTTAACCATTCACGGTACACAATACTCTTAATCTTAATACCACATCTTATATTCACATTCATACATCTTAAGACTCAAAGGTCAATCTCAAATACAATACATAAGTATCATACATAACTCAAACTTACACCGAAGTGTAGCAACTTACACAAATCCACATCTTAAACAACCAAACAAACGACAAACATGATCGTTTCCTAACTCAAAAGCGAGAGCTCTACCCCCCTTAAAAAGGGGTACGCCCCGTACCCTATACAGACGATCTAGTCAGTAAATAAAGAAGGGTGCTTCGCCCTCATCTTATCTCTAATTCCCACGTGGCCTCTTCGACATCCTGGTTAGACCAGAGAACCTTCACCAGTCGCACTGACTTGTGGCGAGTGTCCCTAGTCTTTCTGTCCAAGATTCTCTGAGGAGTCTCCACGGATCTCATGTTTGGTTCTAAGTCAACCTCTCAGGTTCTAACACATGGGAGGGGTGGTGCATGTATTTCTTCAGCTGTGAAACATGAAAGACATCATGCACTTTACCCAGCTCAGCAGGTAAATTCAACCTGTAAGCAACCGGGCCCACCCGCTCCGTAATCTCATAAGGACCAACAAATTTCGGGCTTAACTTGCCCTTCTGCCCAAACCTGAATACACCCTTCATCGGTGATACTCGCAGAAATACCCAGTCGCCCACTGCGAACTCTAGGTCTCGTCGTCGAACATCAGCATACGACTTCTGCCTATCTTGAGCAGCTTTCATGTTCTCCCTGATTTGCTGAACTTCAGCCTTAACTTGTTCTAAGTACTCTGGTCCTATGATGACCGTCTCACTCGACTCATCCCAGCAGAGCGGTGTACGACATGGTCTACCGTACAACGCTTGAAAAGGTGCCATCTTGATCGAAGCGTGATAGCTGTTGTTGTATGAAAACTCGATCAGATGCAATCTGTCAATCCAACTGCCCTGGAAGTCTAAGGCACATGCTCTCAGCATGTCCTCGAGTGTCTGAATAGTACGCTCAGTCTGACCATCTGTCTGAGGATGGAACGCGGTACTCAGCTTGAGTTCTGTACCCAACGCTTCTCTGGTAGCTCTCCAGTACCTCGAAAGGAATCTGGTATCTCTATCTGACACTATGGTCTTTGGTATGCCGTGATGTCTCATGATTCTTTCTCAAACGCTCAGTCTAATTTGGTCACCTCCAAGTATCCTTCCGGTAGAATCGCTACTTTGGTAGGCGATCCACCACCACCCATATCATGTTGAGACCTCCCCTAGCAGGTGGAAGCCCAACTACGAAGTCCATGGAGATATCATGGAACTTCCACTCCGGAACTGGCATCGACTGTACCATTCCGCCCGGTCGTCTGTGCTCGAATTTCACCTTCTGGCATGTGAGACACCTCAACGAACTCGGTAACATCTGTCTTCATCCCCCCACCAGAAGTATCTCTTCATGTCTTTATACATTTTAGAGGCTCCCGGATGGATGGAAACTGAAGAACAGTGTGATTCTCTAAGTATACGGTCTTTCAGATCCGTGTTACCTCGTGGTATGCATAATCGGCCCTTAAGTCTGATCAGATCATCATCATGAAGTCTGAAGTCGTATTTCTGACTCTCAAAGGTACCATCTGTCAGCTTCTGTTTGACTTCTCTCATATACTCATCAGTCCTCTGAGCCTCTCGCACCTCATCAACCAAGCTGGAGAAAGAAACTAGCGAATGGAGTGAGTGTGCTCGACGGCTCAGGGCATCTGCTACAACATTGGCCTTCCCTTCTTTGTATTGGAGGTCAATGTCATAGTCTTTCAGAAATTCTAACCATCTCCTCTGTCGAAGATTTAACTCCTTCTGAGTGAATATGTATTTCAAACTCTTGTGATCGGTGTAGATCGTGACACTAACCCCGTATAAGTAGTGGCGCCATATCTTCAAAGCGAAGACTACAGCTCCCAGCTCTAAATCATGTGTGGGGTAGTTCTCCTCATGTTTCTTCAACTGGCGTGAGGCATATGCCACCACCTTGCCATGTTGCATGAGCACGCAACCCAGCCCTCTGCCGGATGCATCACAATAAACCTCAAAGCCCTCTGTACCGTCTGGAATGGTCAGTACCGGTGCAGTGGTCAGTGAGTCCTTCAAGCGCTGAAATGATCTCTCACAGTCGACTGTCCATAGAAATGGTGCATCTTTCTTCATCAGACTGGTCATCGGCTTCGCGACCTTGCTGAAATCTCTAACAAACCTCCTGTAGTAGCCTGCCAGACCGAGAAAGCTCCTGATGTCGGTAACAGTCTTCGGCCTTGGCCAGGTACGTACGGCATCAATCTTTGCTGGATCCACTGCGATCCCAGCATCTGAGATGACATGACCTAGGAAAGAGACCTGGTCAAGCCAAAACTCACACTTGGAGAACTTAGCATATAGCTGGTTCTCCCTTAATATTTCCAACACCCTCCTCAAATGTTCCTCATGCTCAACCTTAGACTTTGAATATATCAGAATATCATCAATGAAAACCACAACCGACTTGTCCAGCTGCTCCCGGAACAAACGGTTCATCAGATCCATAAACTTCGCTGGCGCGTTCGACAAACCGAACGGCATCACTGTAAACTCATAGTGGCCGTATCGTGTCCGGAATGCCGTCTTCTCAATATCTCCCTCCTTAATGGCTATCTGATGATACCCCGATCTGAGATCAATCTTGGAAAACACAGATGCTCCCTTCAACTGATCGAACAGATCGTCAATGCGGGGTAGTGGGTACTTATTCTTCACTGTTACTGCATTCAGCTCTCTGTAGTCGATGCAGAGGCGGAGACTACCATCCTTCTTCTTCACGAAGAGGACTGGCGCTCCCCATGGTGACACACTCGGTCTAATGAATCCTTTATCCAACAAATCTTTCAGTTGTTCTTTTAACTCAGTCATTTCTGCCGGAGCCATACGATATGGTGCTTTGGCTATCGGTCCGGTACCAGGTAGCAGCTCAATGGTGAACTCTACCTCCCGAGTGGGTGGCATGCCGGGCAGTTCCCGTGGGAATAAGTCGGGGAACTCCGACACTACCGGTAAGTCGGGGTCGAACTCAGGGTCTCTCTCTATGTCCTGTACATAGCAGAGGTATACTTCTTCCTTTCTCCTTAATTCTCTATGCATTGCCATGGCGGTGATGATCTTAGTCGAAGGCTCCCTGGGCCTCTGGCGGTATGATATTGTTACCCCAGACGGACTCCTGAGCAGCAATCTATGCTCGGCGCAGAGGATACGTCCCTTGTGCCGCTCCAACCAGTTCATCCCGAAGATAACATCAAATCCTAGCTTACTGAACTCAATGAAACTGACTGGGAAGTCCTCCCCCTTAATTCTGATGGTGGCTCCTCGGTAGTAACGAGTGCAACGAACTTTCTCCTTAGACGGGAGCGTAACCGTGAAGTCGGGTAGCTCCTCAGCGTCTAGCCCCAACCTGCTCGCAAATGATGCAGAGACAAAGGTATGCGAGGCCCCTGAGTCGAAGAGAACTGATGCCTCAATTCCATTGATCGGAAAGGTGCCGGTGAGGATAGTACCGCTGGCGTCGGCCTGTGCCTCTGTGAGTATGCTTAGTGCACCTTCCGTACCGAGTCCATAACCTAATTGTGTTCACAAGCTTCATGAGTATTGATGGTATAACAAGAGTCGTAACAATATATATGAACAACACTGTTATTTTATTCATGACCATCCTGTTTACAACATGTGCTTCAATCTTACATCTCATTTCTCATCTCATTCTAACATTACATGGCTAATATTGTCTAAAGGTTAGGTTTAATCTTCCTGGTCTCATGTGCGTCGCATTGATTACTGCTGACGGTGCTGTATTCAGCTTGATTCTCTTAATCCCATGGTATAACATCCTTGATTCTCCTCCCAAAATTAATACATCACCTGATTTAAGTACGATCTTATTTGCACGGTCCGCACGCTTCTGCTCGCCGTATAGAAATTCCGCATCATCTCCAATGGACCAAGACACTACGGGTATCCCTCTTTCGAGAGACTCCGTTGTCTCGTCCTTATCCTGGTGTAGTCCCAGTTTCCCATCTTTTTCGTAGAAGTTTACAATGCAAATGTCTGGCTGGATGTCTGGAATCGGTTCAGCTTCCAACTGCTGAGCGATTTCCATGACTTGTGTAATAACCGGATGGAACTCTTCGGGTATTCCCGGTGGTGAGACTCCATCTTGCTCCCTTGTGGTTTGGTAATTCTTGGCATACGGATTCCAATCCTTGCCCAAGCTCATCATCTTTAATTTCATCCTTGCTCCCCCTGGGTACTCCGGTGTGTAAAAACCTCCCGGTCCCATTCCTAGTTGATTGCATCTCCTGATGATGGCTATTTGTGCGTCGGGTGTCAGGTATCCCCTTAATAAAATCATACCTGGGCGGATAACCTGGCATTGTTCGGTTGGAAAGTGTGTGGTTTCGATGTCGGTGTGCTCCGGGTTAGATGCAGATGGTATAGGGTAGCAGATGTTGAATCTTCCTAAAGTGGTAGTAGGTTATGTCTTACTTAAATTCTAATCTCATCTTATTCTTACTTAACTCATATATTTCACCAAACATGCATGATAATGCGGTAAGCAGGTAGTTTTATTACTAAATGGTTACAGTGGTACCTGGCCTCGATGAGGGCTCAGGCTCATCGTCCCGGTCCACCATGTGTAGAGTGGGCCCCGTCTTCTGGGTCGCCCGTGGGTTCTTGTCCGCCGGCTGCTGCACTTTCCTCTGACCGTCAGATCCAGCTCCCTGATCGGTCTTGCCCTTGCCCCTGGTATCGGGCCTATAGGCTCTGCTAGCAGGGTTCCGGTAACACTCATAAGCTCGATGCCCGTAGACACCACAGAAGTTGCACTCCACCTTATTCCCCTTACAATCGAGCCCGGGGTGGTCCTTGTGACACCATCTACAGATGAAGCGTCGCTGGTAGCCACCACCGGCTCCCCTCTCTGTCTCAGATCCTGATGATTCACATTGTCAATTCTCATATCTCAAACAGTTACTAATTTATTTCTTAACTCATTCAATATCAATTTCCTTACCCTTTGGCGCCTTAGAGCGCAGGGGTTTGCTGCAATAGCATATGTCAGCTTCAATGGCTCTTCCGAAGCCTCTCCTTTTCCTCCTTCCCTTTCGGTTCTGATCTTCTTGCTGGGCCTGAGGCTTGGTACTTCTTTTTTTTACCCTCCTTGCCCTGACTCTCTAAGCTTTTACAGCACTCTTCCTCTTAGCATCTCCTCGTCCCTCAGCTGGACGGTAATCTCAACCTTAGCAGCGGCATGATAGCACTACCTGCTTTTCCATAGTATTATCTCACTTATTTCTCATATTTAAATCTTATTCACCCACTTACTCAAATTTCAATCATCTTATTACCTGCAAGGTAGTGTAACTCGTCGTCGCCCCATGCCGTAGCGGAGTCGATGGCTAAGCCCGCCATAGAAGCGGTCTACCAGATCTGGTCAGAATACCCTAGACCTGGCAGCAGACGGAGCAAGGCGGTGAACTCTGAGTAATACGTCCACCGTCATCTGTCCGACTGCTTAAGCGCATCTAACTGCAAGCGCTTCTTCTCGTCTGGACATGGCGGGGTAGTACTTTGCCCATAGCAAGGCGGTGTACTGCTCCCAGCCGAACTCTGGGTTGGCCACATGCTCGGCCCTCACCAGCTTCCACCATCGCCCCCCCCCGCCGCCCCCTTCAGGTAAAAAGCAGCTAAGCGCACCTTGATCCCAGCAGGGACATCAAGGGTTCTCGAAGGCGGTCTCCAGCTCGGAGATGTACGCCTCAAGCTTGGCGGATCGGTCTCCCCCTTGAAATGAGCGGGTCGAAGATCAGCAAGACTCTTCACCCAGTTTGGTTCCCAGGTTGTGGCGGTGGAGGTGGTGCACACCACACCAGGCTGATAGCCCATGTGCCCTAAAGCGGCAGCTACGATCTCTGCGATCGTCTGCCCTCCAGGTTTCCCTGGAATGTCCTCACCCCGGCCGCGACCTCGGCCTCCTCTAGGGCGCCTGCCATCTGAACAAGCATAACTTACATTAGATTCACATTCACCACTGTTTGGTTAGTAAATTTATAACGTCCGTAGACGGTAAGACAATCCACACTTATTAGTGGTCATCTGACTCTACTCACTCTAACTTCTCACCCCTTAACCCAATACTTTTCCTTAACTTGTATTCTAACTCGGTGGTCACTTATCTCGGTATTTCTTGATCAGAGCTAACTACGCTCTGATACCACTTTTTGTAACACCCCATCCAAAGCCTATCGTGGTTATCGCAATCTGAACACTTAATCGAAAACGTCGCAGCGGAAATAAACAACACCTGGACCTTGCCACGGTCTGATCGTTAGAATATACCGGCTTAATATATACAATACTTAACCAAAATACTTATCCAACTCAAAACATTAACATACACAATCCCACAACCAACCGAGTACTAGTATCTCAAACGTAATCTCAAACTTACAACAATTTAATATAAACAGTCAGGTGCACAGGCGCAACCCGAATTCAAAATAAATGTCCCCTCCTAAGTCTAACCGCTCCTACTCTCGTAGTGCGTCCTCATGGGCCTCTTACCTGCAAGTGTAAAAATATCCCCCGAGGGGGTCAGCACGAATGCTGGTACACCCCTCTCATGGCCCCCAAGCTAACGGGGCTACGACGACTAATTGTCGATAGCATGGAAATTGATTACATACACAAGCATAATATGAAGTGCATTAACAATAACCACAAATGATATATAGTTCACAAAGAACGACTCAAGCGTTCCCTTAACAAGTGGGTTAGTAACCCCCTCCTTAGTCCTCATTTCCTTAATCTCACTTCCTTACCATACCTTAACCTTAATCTCAGTCTCAATCTTAATCTCAGTATACAACCTTTCCTGGAAGGGATTGGTTGTAGCTTAATTCGAACCTGGGATTTAGGTGATCCCACCGCACCATCTTAATGCCACCTACTCTGTGACGGGAGTCCAGCGTAGCTGAGCCGGCAACCGGCCCTAGGCTACAAGTCCGAAGACAAGTCCTTAAGCGGAGGGCGGATCTGATTCAGATACCGTCCCCCTTTTTCCTTAGCATGCATGACCGGAGATCGGTCCCGGGTTTCCTCACTCAAGATCCAGTTAGTAGACATTTTAAACACCATGTGCTAGCTAAGCCTTATCGGGCATTAACCAACAATCATCAACTTAACTCTTATTCTTAACTCAGTAAGTACACACTTGGTTAGTAACAATCTCAAGCCTCGCGGGTTAGTGTAAATATAACACAATCACAACGAGAACAATATAACCGGTTGCATGCTTTACTTGTTTTAGTCATAGCAAATAAACAGATAGCACACAAGCGAGGGACACCTCGTTAGCAAGCAGGTCACGAAAAGGATTGTACCGTTCACCGTCGACGATCGTTTGGTTTATCTCCTTCCAAGTCCCAATTCACAAAGCCTAGAACATTGATTCAGTTTTAGGTTATTATCAATCCAACTCAATAGAATTACTTAACTTTCCTAGACATCAACCTTTACCCATTGCTTTTCACTAAGCCTTATGGTTTTTAACTGACTCTTAAGTACATCATCTCCTCATTATTTATTACACTTACTCTCCCACTTAATGACCATCACACCCACCAAACAAGTCCTTAACAATCTCATAACATCCATACTTAATTATCCCCATCATTTCCTAACCTTAAACAAGGTTTTGGTCCATACAGTGGCCTGGCCGAACTTGTGTCCGGACTTCCAAGTTCGGACACAGCGCCGTGACTTTAGACAGAAATCAGACACATGTCCGAACTTGTGTCCGGACTTCGGAAGTTCGGACATGAGTCGAGGAAAATCCTAACCAGAAATCCATACGTCCGAACATGTGTCCGGACTTCCAAAGTTCGGACACAGTTCGAGGATAATCCCTAAGAAATAACAGGTACGTCCGAACTTCCAAATTCGGACGGTAGTTCGGACACTACCTAAAATCCAGAAAACTGTAAGCGTAACAGGGCATGTCCGAGCTTCCAAGTTCGGACGGAAGTTCAGACGTGCCATTATACTCAATTTCTAAGCCTTTAAACACTTAACCCAAATTCCTCCAAAGCCTCCAACCCTTATAGTATCTTCTCCTAAAGGCTCTTAATGCTTCCCAACAACATTTGGTACCCTTATATCCACATACAACATTCATGAAACTCATTTTCTAATTCCTTAAGCCTTTACTTATTCTTTGTGAATTTCCTTAACACTTGCAACATTTTGTACTAGGTTTCTAAATGGTGTTTCTCACCTATGATAACTACTATCCCAAAATGTTTTTCCTTATCTTAACATCATCTCCCAAGCATCTTTCTCCTTCTAAAACTCTTTTATGCATCTACTTAAAGTTCCTTCACAACCTAAACTTCCTTCCTAGTTGCTTACCAACTTTTACCTAAGTTCTAAATACTCAAATACATTCTCTTGATTCGTAACTCCTCCATGGTGATACCTAAGTCATTATAAGTCATTAAAACACCCTAACTTCACCCTTCTTCACCAAGACAATATCTAGAACATCCTAGTACTTTCTTAGTCATTAAATTCCCTTAGGATATCTTAAACACTTAAACTCTTCTTTAAATTTTTGCCATAGGTTCTCTAGTATATAGTACCTCCTAACACATGGTTTTTCTCCATCAAACAACCAATATCACCCAAATTCTCACCACCACAACTTAACACCCAATTTACACCAAAACCACACCATCATCATATAGTGCTTAAACTTAAAATGCTTGGCACTTAGGCCCTTAAATGACAATAATCTTAACCACTGAATTTCCACATATATATGCCTTCAACCTGCGAATACACTCAACAAGGCTCCCATTGAAATAAAATGCTTCTTGTACTTCACCTTTATATTCTTAAACTATCTCTTTTCTCATTGCTCCTTAGTCACAAGTTCACAAGAATAGTCATTGTTTCTCCTAGGTTTTATAGCACCTTCCCAATATAAACTCTACACTAAACTCATCATATACCCATACCTCATTCCCTTAAACAACAAAACAACTTAAGGTAAGTAATTTACCTTGTTTTCTCACAAGCTTAAAAGCTTTTCTCCTTAGGTTTTCTTTATTCAATCTCGGTCACCAATGTGATTCTCCTTGCCAATGTTCTAACCAATATCCAATGACTCCAATGAGTACTAGATAACACATTAACCCTAAGGAACAAACCCTAGGTTTAAAAATATGTTTTAAGGTATTAATGTGATTGTTTTACCTTGGTTTCTCAAGACAAACTTGGATGTGAAGCAAGAAGGACCTCCTCTCCCTTTTGAAGAGTAGAAACAAGCTAGAACAAGGCATAAACATGGAGTCCCATGAGTATATATTTTCGGACATGTGAAGAAAATGGTGGAAACCTAGATTTTCTTACACTTTCTTTACCTTAAGAGAATGGAGATGCCAATGGAGTCTCCAAACTTGAATTTCCTCCTCTAATGGTGGTTGACTTGGCACCAAAATGAAGCTCTTGAAGTTTTGAAAAGATAGAAAGGATGAGCTTGAGCTAACTAAGAGGAATATGTATTTTGTTTTGGATTTGGAGCTAAAATGAGCAAGATGTGGCCAAGGGAAGATGGAGCTTTCATGGGGGTCAAGCTCTACGTGAATGGAGAAGAGAAGAGAGCAGTTCAAACCGTGGGAAAGCAAAGAAGAATGAAGAAGTGAGGAGAGAGAACTAATGATTTTATGTAAAAGGTGAATAGTGTTTTTACTTTATAACTCTCATTTGCTCTCTTATTTGCTTAATGACTCATGTGGGTGATGACTCACCTCCTAAGAAACCGGCCCCCTTTTATTAATGAGGGTAATTAAGTCTTTGTTGAGCAAATGTCTCACTTATATAGACTTATGTTATAAACTAGCTTAATAATTCACTATTCATCAAAAACAAGGCACATTGTTGTGAAATTTTTGATTTCCCATTGATATAGACCTCCAAATGTGATACTATATAGTACACATATTAATTAAAGAGTAATGATGGACATTTAGCCATTCAAAACACATTTACAAGACAATTTTTCAAAAACGTGCTTTAAGACTCCTTAAAGCACATTTTGTATTTTAACTTGTTTTCAAGCTTGGTTTTCTTTGGTAATTGACTTAAAATGACCATTAGGATATTACTAAGGTCTTAGAACAATATTTGGGTACTCTCCCATGTCTCTCCAAGCTTAGAGCACGTTTTACTTAAACTGCTCTTTTGGTGTTTCCTTATATTTTCTTTGATTAGAAATGGTTCTTAATGTTTCTAAGGCATTATTTAGCCTTCTTATTTCTTGGTTTATCATTTAAACACCATGTCTAAGTTTGGGGTATTTCACTCCTCCTAGCCCTTAGAAGATTCAAATGAAGCTAAAACAAGACAAGAGAAGACACCATTACTAGGTGCATTTTCGGCCAACACCAAAAATGAAGGAAATGGAGTTTTCTTTGGTTTTTCCTTACCTTGAAGCAAAGGTGGTCAACAAGGCATTAAAATATAAGCTCAAGCTCCTTCCATGGAAGTTCTCCTTGGCACCAAAATGGTGGTTTTGATGATTTATAAAGACAATGTTGTAGAGCTTGCTCCAACTAAGAGAACGGTAGTCTTGGAATTAAATTCGGAGCATGGAGTCATAAGTTACAAGTGAAGGAAGATGAAGAATGAGATGGTGCTGTTGGAAACCGATGGAGAGAGGAGGAAGAAGATGGCTACCGTGGGAAATGAAAGGAAAGAAGAGAATGAGGAGATTAGTTTGCTTTTGTTAAGATATTTATGTATAAAGCAAAAATAGTACTTTACTTATTTGATTTCTTTTACAAGTTGGTGACTCATACCTTGAAAAACGGCCCCCCCCATTTAGTTAGAAGGGTACTTTAGTCCTTATTTGTCAATTTAATTACTTATGATAACATATGTTACAAACTAGCTTATAAAAATCACTATTCACAAAAACAAGGCACATAGAAGTGAAATTTTTGATTTCCCATTGATATAGACATCCAAATGTGATACTATATAGTACACATATATATTTAAGAGTAATGATGGACATTTAGCCACTCAAAACTCATTTACAGGACAATTTTTCAAAAATGTGCTTTAAGACTCCTTAAAGCACTTTTTGTGTCTTAACTTGTTTTCAAGCTTGGTTTTCTTTGGTAATTGATTTAATATGTTCATTAACATATTTATAAGGCATAGATATGACCATTAGGTCTTATACAAATTTATCCCAAGCTTAGAGCACATTTTTGCTCTTATTGACTTTAAGGTATTTTCTTGTGTTTGTGTGGTTTAATTGTCTACCAAAGTTACCTAAGGGCTTAATTAGCCTTATTTAATCATAATTGAATATCGTTGAGTCTTGGTAGGCTCTTTGGGTCCTAACCAAGTTCACTCCAATCTTAGAGCATGTTTTTGCTCAAACCGTGTCTTAGTGTTTTATTGTGTTTTACCATGGTTTAAATTGTACACTAATGTTCCTAAGGCACTTTTTAGCCTTTAAATACCATAGTTTAACATTTACACAACATACCAAGGTTTGGGGTATTTCATTATAGCTTTTATAATTCACTAATTATCCACATTAACCTTTGTAATTATTAATTAACCACCTTACTTTTACAATTTACCAAACACTCTTACTAATTTTCGGTAATTACAAATTGATCTCACCAACTTTTATAAATTACTAGTTAAGCCCATAAGCTTTTCGGTTTCAACATATAGTTTTTCATATTTACACTTTTAACTCCAAAACTTTATATAAGTTACATATTAACTTATAAACTAAAGTTTTAATATTTAATTATCTTTAATTCCGGAAAAACCCATATAAATTCACAAATTATATTTGTGCCCCTTAAACAATTCGGTATTATACATATATTTTCATAAATCACATATTCACCCCAAAACTTTTATAAACTTAATATTTTATGTCATAAATCATTTTAACCCAAAGTTTTTGGTCAACACTTTGACCAAGACTTAATTTCATGATTAATATTTTAATATACCCATAAAATCATAAGTAACTCTCGGTTAAACACCATAGTTTCTACTATTCACAAAATAGTCCCAAAACTTTATAAAATGTTATTTTATCACTTAACCACTTATTTAAATTCACTAAAATTCATAATATTAATTCCTACCTCATATTATAATATAAGTATACCAAACAACTCCTTATGTTCTCGGTTTTCATATTTTGTACACCATACTTCTCAAAATTTATATTTTTGCCACATAACTTATTTAACTAACCATTTAAATACTTGTAGCTATTTTTAATGTTCCCAAAATTTATAATATAAGTTAATACACTTATATATATCTCAAAAATCATGAAATGCAATACTTTGCTCTCGGTTTTAATATTCCTTTACCATATATTTTTAAAACTTGATTTAAACCTTATAATAAATACATATAAATGTATACAAGCCATATAACACTTCTAAAAAATTATGCTAATGACTTAGAATGATTATAAACTCAAAATAGAACCTTTTATCCTTAGATATTTCGGTTTAATAATATATGTATCATATTTAATTTTTGTGACACAATTTTATACCTTAAGGTAATAATCTTACCTTATATGTTATAAATTATTTTCTTGCCATTATAACCTATGATTTTCAGCCTTAATTTATTTAGAGGTTATACATAATTTTTATACCAAAGTTTGAAGCTTAAATCGAGCTTAAACTTAATAAACCTTAATTATATAAACTTACTCCTTAAATCAAGACAATTCTTGTACTTGATTTCTCCTTGAACTCCAAGCTCTCCAAATGCTATTTTGATGAAGAGAATTCGGCCTCCTTATAAATATTTAGGAGATCCATTTGTTAGACTTCTAACAAAATTATAAATAAGATTTGGAGTGGTTTAACAAGAGTTTACCTTAAGAATTTTTGGTAGACCTTGAGATGATTGTAGATCTAGATTTCCTTCATTAAATGATGAAGAGAACCTTGGTTTAGAAGTTCATAATTTTTGAAAATACCTTATAGAATTTACCTAGGATTTTCAACATGTAAATATACCTTAACTTGATCTTGTTGTTCCTTGTGTTGTTGTTGAATTTAGAAACCTCCTTGGAACACTTATGCTTGGCGAAAATTGTAGAAATTGCTAGGATGATTTCTTGCTTCACGACTTAGGAGATTTAACTAGAAAATTACATTAAAATGGTGTTAGAACTTGAATCACCATTAATGGAGCTTTAAAGCTCTAAGAAATTAACATGACAAAGGAAGAAGAAAGAGAGCTTAGCAAGGACTTACCAATTCGGTAATGAGGCAAGGAAAAGAGTGTGGCTATGTGAGGTCTTAAGGAAAACAAGGCTGAATCCAAAATGGGAATTATTGGTTGGTCACATGTCATTATTTTATGACATATTCTAGATTATTTTGATTTCTAAATTGACCACTATGGTCTCTAACTTGACTACTCTTAAGGTTGATTAGCAAGCATGATTGAAGCCTTTGTTAATTGTTTATGGGAAGATGACAAGGCAATGTGAGTGGCTAACTTCCTTTTTGAATTTAATAAGTTGATTAACTGCACTAATCTTGTTTGTTCATGCAGGTGTTCGGACAAGGTGGAAGTAGGCAGCTCCAATTGTGTAGACTCACGGCTAATGGAGATCTTAGGAGGCCACTTTGAGTTGTTAATTGCAAAGCAAGCTAATCTTGCTAATTAGTTTAAGTCTTCTTTTGTTTAATCAAACAGCACTCACCTCCCCACTACCTGAATCAGATCGGCAATCGGATGCCAAAAATTCAACTTGTTTTATTTTCTTATTGCTTAGTACGTAAGTGTGACTAGATTAGCATATTACTCCCATTATCATAATATAAGCTAACCTTCATTATTTTCCTGCAGGTCTTACGGTGGAGGAAGGCTTGAATTGACTGAATTTAATTGTTATATCATCACATAATATATGCTAGGTGAGTCACATTAGCATAAGACAATTTTCAAACCAAAAACTAGTCAAATGTGACTACAAATGGCGCATGGCATGGAGGTCCAATGGGACTGATTTTTGCTTTAATTCCAGTCACATTATATTGTACTAAGACCATAATAATATGTGTAATAGGTTCCAGCATTTAATTGGTACAATTATACCATGGTAAAAGATGAAAGTTTTAAGGTAAAAATGCTGATTTTAGGTACCTTTTTGACTGAAAAATCGCTCCCGGTTGTGCTATGATATTTTCACTGGAATTAATTGATTTAGATGGTCATTTTATCCCCTTTTAAGATTATCAACTCGTATCTCCTCAAAAACTTCAAGGAAATTGCGTAAAACGCATTTTTGTGACACCCGAAGGTGCGTTTTTGTGCTTTCAGGATTTTCTGAAAAATAATTAGTCGCTATGAGTTCCAAGTATTTATTGACATTGTTTATGGTCAATAATAATATTCTAAGGTGTTACATTGAGTTATATGGGGTTATATCAACTCTAAACACAACTCCCGGGCTAACTCGGCAAAAAAGAGCGTTAAGAAATTCGTCCGAGCACTTTGTTTATTTTTGAGGAAGTAGCTCATGCATTCTATTTATAATGTTCAATAATGATGTTAGGAACTCTAAGAATTAATTTTATAGGAGTTCGTGCCACCTCGGCACTCCTCCTGGGCATTCCCGGGGGTTTATGGGGCCCCCATAAGGCATCTCCTAGCACTTTGCGTTTAACTGAGAATTTAGCGTGAGAGCTTCGTCTTACATATCTTATAGAGTGTTATGGTGCATTTGGAATGAAGTGTAATACTTTACTTCATTCTATAATGTATTTCCGGGACTTTCGGGCCTTAAGGGCCTTTAAGGACACTCCCAAGCATTTTGTATTTTTACTCAGTTTCAGATGAGGTTCTGTATTCTAAGGGTCATATAATGATCCTAGTTTACCTTCATATGAGGTTTATAGTTCATATAACTTGTTTATCTTAAGGTCGGGCTTTAACGCACGTTTTTGACCTTAAGGAGTTTAGGTGCGTTTAACGCCCGAGTGTTTATATGCCTTCTTAGGGTTTCATGATCCCCCAAAATAATATTTATAATTCCAAAAATAATATTTATTTACTTATATTTAATTATTTAAATGTTAGGGGTATTTTAGTCTACCCCCCTTAAAAGGACTTCATCCCGAAGTCATAACTTATACTTGTTCATCCTATGGAATCAAGTTCCTCTTATCTATTCCCTGTATACCTATCATTCCAGGGTGTCAATACTATATTGACACCTCTACATTCCATCTATAAACTGAGTGTATATAACACATAACCTTACTCATGATTATCTTTGTAATTATAGCATACGTATTGATAAATACTGTAAAAAACAAATAAGTGTCCCAACTTCCTAGCTATCCCACTAGGTCCTCACTGCACAAGTGCAATACCAAATCCTCAGTCCTACAGAGTGCAGAGGCATAAACCTTTGGGAGTGAATCTCTTGTGTGATTGTAGGAATGAACATACTGTAAGATAATTAAGTGCTTCCATAAACATCCAAGTGTTACATAGAACACAACCATATCCAATCAAGTGTCACATAGGACACAACAATAATCATCCACTGTCACATAGGACATATCATCAATAAGCAACCAGTGTCACATAGGACACATCAACAGTCATAACCATGCAACCAATTTGCACACATGCGCAACAATCAATCATAAACAACCAATTACAAAACCAATATAGACTGCAGATATGCAAGTCACATGTGGTGCTCTACCCCCCTTAAAAGGGTTACGCCCACGTACCCTCACAAGTATACACAAAACTAGAGAAAATTGTTGGATACTTGTCTCGCATGGGGTCTTCTAACTCCCATGTAGCTTCCTCAATGTCGTGGTTTAACCACAGAGCCTTGACCATTCTAATGGTCTTGTTCCTGGTCTCCCTAGTCTAGGAGTATAAGATGCGAACTGGGGTTTCCTTATATCTAAGTGTAGGATCTAGCTCGAGTGTCTCGGGCTCTAAGATATGTGACGGGTGAGGCACATACTACGTTATTTGAGAAATGTGAAACACATCGTGCACTCTCCCAAGCTTAACATGTAAATCCAATCTGTAGGCTAATGGGCCCACTCGCTCCGTAATAAGGTACGGTCCTACAAACTTCGGGCTAAGCTTGCCCTTCTGCCCAAATCTAAAAATTGATTTCTTTCATAGGTAAAACTCTAAGGAAGACTCGATCGCCTACTGCGAACTCGAGGTCTCTCCTACGGACATCAGTATATGATTTCTGTCTGTTTACTGGGTATAGTCCCCAAGAATGTATGCATTCTATGATATGTCCCATATTGCATTAGTATGCTTTTATATTTGAATCCCGTACGTAAGGGTGAAGGTGATCTACCATCCTGTACGTTGTCAATATTACCTTATGGCTTGTTTAAACTATTTCTTGTAAGACACTTCCATTTCGCCTCTTGTAGTTGTAATCGTTGGCATTCGGGATTGTATTAATATTGGGGCTTACCTAAAATCTCTCTTTGATCCTCAGATCATCATCTTGTGATTCTGGTATTTGAGGTTATAGTCACCATAATCGGTTTCCATTTTTAATGTAAGGTATGAGCTACGGTCGAGCTGTGCATCTTATGTGTATTATAGAAGGATTTCTTGGTGTTATTGATTCATCAATAGTCGGTAGTACATACATGATTACTATCGCCTGTTCATCAGGCATACCATAGTAGGGTTCCGGCTTTGTTCCTAACAAGGTACAGTTTCCTTTCAGATGACAATATGACCATAACTTAGAAGCTAGCTTGGGAATATTTTTATTATAGGTAATTGTCTCTTGATCTCATATTTAATTTATTAACATGGTTCATGGGATAATAATAGTTAGTATTTCCCTCACAATTGACTATTTTTCCGACATAAGCGGAGTTTGTCTTAGCTATTTAATCTCCTCAGGGTAACCTAGACAACTTAACTTTTAATTTACACTTCTATATCTCATATATTTATTAGTCAAATCTTATATTAGATTTAAGGACAAATACTTACGTTTCATAGAAATATTTGTGACCACTTGGAAGGAGTCTCAGGAATCATCCAACCCTGATGGGGTCAGCATCAATGTTGAACTATCCTTCCACACCATTTTGTGTTTGGTTTTCCCTTGATCTGACCAGGATCAAGTTCGACCTCCCACATCAAATATCAAACAACCTCATAATTATCGTTTCCAAATTTTATCTTATCAAACTTTGTGACGTGGTGATTACTACATGTACATTTTCCTTAATTATTATACAACTTATTCCGGTAACTGTTATAACCTATACTTGAATCTAGTGTATTCCTTAATCCCCGGAACTAAGTTCCTTTGATCAAATCATCAAGCGGGGATGCCAGTTTTTCCTCTTGGCATAAAATATAAATTCTTATTAAAGCATCTAGGCTCATACTGTCTAATAATTATATCCATCAATCATTTCAACATACAAGTAATAAATTCAGATATGACTTGGATACCTTAGAATACACTCTCCTCATTAAAAGGCTTATCTAATATCTCATTTATCAGGCTTGATTATTGCCTATACTTTGATTATTATCACAAGGACAGTCACCGTTAGACTTCCAAGGAAAAAATTTTATAACTCGATCCTCAATTATAGCTCCATAAAGTATATTTCCCCTCCTTAAAGCTTGGCTTTTCTTATTCCATCTAAACTCCATAAATCAAGTGAACTATATGTTCAGCCAAGGTTATGTATCTCTTAATGCTAGTACCATCTCAAACTAAGGGTTTCTAGTTTGTATCCTACGGTTTGGTATCGGGACGATCAAAGTTTATTGTTTGTTTCTATCTCTTAAAAATGTGGTTAATCCACAAGCTCAATGGCTTCCAAAAATATGATGATTAGGCGTAATAAATAGAGGGTCTAAAATTCTTAGAGATTGTATATAAAGTTAGGCAGGTCTACGTATAGAATACTTGTTACAAGTCAAGGGGTATGTTTTCCTTCTTTTAAATATAATTTCCACTCACTTTTAGTGTATGTATTAATCCAAACTCTTAATATAACTTGTACTTCCTTCATTGTAAGTGTCAATAAGGGGTATTTGTTACCATGTTCATATTAAATTTACATTACATATGGTGTTAACCTTATTTGGTTTCTTGCGCTCTTTATTCGTATTAATAAATTGAGTTGTCCTAGAAGACATAAGCTCGTATAGAACCATAAGGATAGTGTAGGACATGTGTCTCAAGTAGGGTAGGTATATTTAATGTTACTTAACCCTCTGAAATGTATTAATACTCTTCAATGTTTTAGGTTTACAACCTCCAAATTGTATGTATGTATATATAGCATTTGATTTTGCTAATTAGGTCGTTTCCCCGACTTTAGAAAATATAAATTCATAGTTTGTTCTCTCTCCTTTATTAATTAAGAGTCCAGCATTTTCACTATAGTAATACTAGCTGAGACCCTTGGTATTTGTTCAAGTATTCAAAACTTGTGCTTATCCATAATGGATTTTAGCTATATTTTAAGATTTTGTTTCTCTATTGTTATATTTCAAGGTTTCGCACTATCTTCTCGCGAAATTAATAAGGGATTGTAAGATTTTGTAGTCCCGCACTGAGCGGTAAGTACGGTGCCTGGGTATCCCATAAAATTTCAATGTTTATTCTTTACGTGTGGGTCTCTAACAAGCCCTTTTGACATTTTATGTAGTCTTAAGTACTTCATATTAATTAATGTATTCCTTTCCATGACATCTGTTCGTCGTTTAGGCAGGTCATAATTTATAGTTACTGTGAGTTTGGGTAGTTGATAACGCCCTTTGGCAGTCTAAGCAAAACCAACTTATTATTCCTTACTGTACTTTCTCGCACCCCTTTATCCCAAGGCTAATTTCGGTTTAATACTCTTAATCCCATGGTACACTAATTTGGATTCTCCACCAAATATCAACGCGTCTCCTAACTTTTAAAACAATATTGTTTGCCTTATTCATCCTCTTCTGATCACCGTATATAAACTCAGCATTATCTCCTATTGGAGAATGATACACTGGTATCCCAATCCTTACCTATACACATCATAAATATTTTATGTTTTGATCCACTCTCATATTCTGGAATATAAAATCCTTCAAGGCTTATTCCCAAAGATCTACATTAATTTATAATAGTTATTTGTTCATTTATAGTTAAGTATTTCTTGAGTAGTATCATACCGGGTCAAGGTACTTGGCATTATGCCTCTGGATATTCCAGACCTTCGCTCATAGGCTCAGGTGACCTCGGTCTCATAGGTAGAGAAACAAATGTCAAAGTATCCTATTAGGTGAGAGGTTACCTAAGTTAGGTCTCTCTAAATTTTGATTCTTACTAATCACATATAAGTCTCATCGACTGATAAATATAAACACACATTTATGCATCATGCATTAGGTTTAAGTTCTAGGCTTACCGGTTTCACACTGAGCGCTCGCCTCAGTGCCTGAAGTTCCCACTGTGTACAGAGTATTCTTCATGGGGCTTTCTCTTTTCCCTTCCGACTCCCGGGTGAGGATGGTTGTCCTGCCAGTCCACTAGTATAGGTGATGTTCTGCGGTGCCTGGCCTCCTCTTGGTCCGCCCGCCTCATTTGCTGGTGCTTTCTGTGAACCTCTAGCTCCCTTGTATACTCGGCTCCCTGGATTGGAAAAGCATTCCTACTCCTTGTGACCTTCCTTTTGCAATAGCGGTACTCCACCTTCCTTCTTGCGTAATCTACGCCTGGGTGATCATTTCCACAGTGTTTACAGTAATAGTGACGTCGGGTTAGCTTTTGCCTCTAGGTGGTGCTGTTCTTAGTGGCTGAGCTTTAATAGCTGGGCCGGTCAGACGAGGGACCTGCTCCTTCGTCTTCTGACCATGGAAATCCTTCCGCCCCTTCTTCTTTTCAAAGAATTTCTTCCCATTCTTGCAGTAACCGCCAGAGGTTGCTCCATCATCATCTCCTTCAGTACTCTTCCTTTTCTTTCTTCCTGCGTCGGAGTAGTCGACTCCTGGTATATAGTCCAACAAACTGGTGCACCGTGCGTAGTACTGGTCAACTGTTTGACTCCCTTGGATTAAGGTCTTGATCTCCTGCCTTTTCTTTTACTTTAGGTGTTCGGGGTAGAATTTCTCTTGCAACACTTCCACAAACGCTGTCCATCCAAAGTCTGGTGTAGCTCTACGGTGGCCCTCCACAGACCGCCACCAAATGTCAGTTGCGTCCTTCAGGTTGTACGCGGCGATGTCGACCTGCTGGTCTTCTGGAACTCTGACAGCGTTGAACGCTTTTTGGTGCTCTACAGTGAACTTCTCCAGTGCGGCGGGGTCCGGTTCCCCTGAATAAATTGGTACTCTCGCGTCTGCAACGCTCTTCAACCAGTTGGTTTCCCTGGGCTGCGGCGGGTGGGGTATGGCTCCCGTAAATTGAGCCCCTAGCTGCTGCACGAAGTCTGCCATGGCTGCTGCTAGGTCTGGTACTGTTGAAACATCTGCCGGTGTCTCGCCACTGCGTCCACTGCTGGCTTCACATGGTCTTCCGCTTGTCGACATCTAAGATAGTATACTATTATTTCTACTCGGCTGCTACACCGTATCACATATACAATCACAAACATGTAAGAAACTAATTACTAGCAATGAAATATCCCTAGATTTTTCTAGGTCACGAATCCTCACGGACGTTTCCCGTATCCCAATATTCCTATGCTCATTGTCCTAGACTCAGTATCTTTTCATCAGAGCGGTACTCCGCTCTGATACCACTTTTTGTCACACCCCTAATCTTAAACCTGTGATGTCGTCACAATTCGTAGCATAATAAATAGCAAATCGCAGCGGAAAATAAAACTATCTAACCTTGGTGTTACACGCCGTTACTCACCCTTGTGAGTAACAAGGCATCCTTACTCTTCCCAACAATACAACTCCTCACGCTGTGATGAACCGATACTGAGCACTTCCAATTATTACTAACCAAATCCAACTAAATGAGCAACTAACTGAATACAACAACCTCCTTAATACAATACAAAATAAAACCAAAGGTGTTTGTTGAAAACACATCAGCTACCCCCGTGTCCCGCACTCCGGCTTGAGTCTTCTTCAATAACCTGGAATGTTTGGCCCAATAAAGGGCTCAGCAATCGAAATGCTGGTATGCTAAATGTAGTCTTAAATCATCAAGATTCCTTAAGTCGTTTTAGCCGTCTTGATATTAGATTCTTTACATGAAATGCCGGTTTACAATAACAACAGTGATAACTGTATAAAATAAACATTCACATAATAACTCACCTGTAAACACCAATGTACATTAGTACACAACACCAATAACCACACATCAATAACAATAACCAATAATCACACATCAATAATCCAAACAAGTTACGCGTATTAAACTTTACTTGTTAGTTGGCCACCTGGCCCTTATCCTTTTAAACCAAATCATTTAACCTTTTCCAATTAAATTCCAATTCAGGCGTCATGATAAGACAAACCTTAATAACTTATTAATGGACGTTAGTCCCCTGGGTTCCAATGGAACCGTTACCAGCTAACCTTATGGCCCTGGACAAATATATATTGACCGATCCGGTCGAACCTGTGCACCAACGGTGGTGCCTTCCGCCATCCCTGAATGTGGATGATGGATTTCCTTTGAGTGACTCCCCATTGAAGTCTCTCGTAGTGATCACAATGCGCAACCAGAGAGTCGAAACAGTCTGGATTCCTCTCTTTATAAGTTAGCCCTTTAGTCAGTGGTATAATAACCAATACTTGAATTAAGACTATAACAGTTGACCATTGTTAGGTTCAATAATAGCTAAAGGTCAGTTAGTCTTTTTCCCAGTTTAAATGCATAAACTTCCAGTCATAAGACGTTCGCGTATAAATAAAACGCAACAGTGCTGTGCAATACAGTATACAATATCACATACCAAAAATCACAGATATCGCTCTTAAACAATTAACACATAATGTCTGGACCTTAGGAAAATCCTTAGGACATTCAGACCACACAATTAACATACCGTTCACCAAGTAACTGCTAGCTTGACAAGTTCCTGTTCAGTAGTTCCTTCCCGTACGCTGTAATTTAAACATGCAATACCGGGTAATATTAATATAACTATTCATTAAATATTACAGTACTGTCACTGTAGAGTTTATTTACGTAGTATACTAACTCCGCATGTTCTTTAGTTTCCCCCTGTTATTTATCAGTGGTTCTAGGTAGTTCAACAGTTCGTTATTTTATGTGATATTTACATGTGATAATGAATTTCCACCTTGTGGTAAATTTCTATTTCCTTATATATAAACTCACAATTGTTTCCACTTATTCTTTATATTATCCCTTGGTCATTTTTATTATCACCATAATTATTTTTAAACTTTATATTATACTCCATAATATACCATAATACATTATATTACCTAGTTTTACTTCCTTTCCTTATTAAATTACAAAACCAACCTTATTAATTCGGTATTTATATTTTATACCCAACCACTTTATAAATTAATAAATAACCATATATAGTTTTCGGTAATCATAATTTGAACCCATTAACTTTTACTCCCTCTATTCAACAATAACTGTCATTTTAGAAACTTGCACATTTATTAAGAAAAGTAGGACAATGACGCATGTGCCCCTACTTTTTACTTTTCCATTTAGATAATAATTACTTTTATATTGAATAGTAGGGGTAAAAGTGGGAAGAAGTGTGTCGAAAAGCTAGAATGACAGATATTTTTGAACAAGAATGTAACACCCCATCCAACAACAAATACATAACAACAATCTGCAGCGGAATACACAACTCATCAATTAACTCAACTCACTGGTGTTACACGCCGTTAACCACCCACGTGGCTAACAAGGCTAATACACATACATTGTACCGGTCTGATGGGCTAAATTCCCGAGCGACTACACATTACTATCGCTTTCCATTAACAACAACACAACGCACTCCTTCCAACTATACCGAGTATTTATAAACTGATGCCGACAACAATTTCGGTCTTACTACACCTACTGTATACATACACTTAAATGATTACCCATGTACGACGACTACCCGTCCTACTCTCGAACGGCTTCCAGCACTTCGTACCTGAAATAGGAAAAGAAGAGAAAGGGTGGCCCCCAAGGGGCTCAGCACCTTTGCTGGTATGGTAATCCCGCAGCCCACATGCTACCAGGCCACGCACAACTAATTGTCGTCTTAGCATGCGGTTGATTATATTTAAATCATACATGCAACTGTAAACACACAACACATAATCATTCGCCACAACGGGCTCAACAACGGATAATATATCCTTACTTAATAAGTCACTCATGGTATTCATCATCCCTAGAGTGTTCCTCCTCTAATGGAGCTACTTCCTTAATAGACGACACATACCCTTAAATCGGGTTATCCTTAAACGCCTCTTATCACAAACTGGGAATCATATCCATGATCCACACACTCCACATTTTACAACATATAACATACACTACATAACAACACTTAACAACACCTTGCACGTTTCCACGTGCACAACATAACACCGCAATAGATATGGCATCACAACAACGATACATAACATAACGGGAATGGTCCTCTTAGGAACCGACCCAAACATTGTAATACACTGGTGAGCCTAGAGAATGTTGCCAGTCTCATGATAAGCTCGTTACATAACTCGTTACCGTCTCGTTAAATGAACGGTTAACTTAACACAAGGTGTCTCGGATATAGTGATCCAAGCACACCGAAACAAACATAACAATAGTATGCCCCTGTGGCCCGACGTGAGTCAGTAATAGCCTTGGTTAAGCTAAAGGGAAGGTTGGGAACCAAATTGGAAAACAACCATAACATACGGAGAGGATCGAACCTGCTATGACAACGACCCCCATACTCACACGCGTGGCCGGAACAGACCGGACTCCTCACTCCCCCGTTAGCACTTGTTAGAAGTTCAACTTTGAACTTTATTAAACAATCACAAACATTGGGTTAAGTCTTGTTAGACATACACAAGGGAAGAGAGAGTCATACATTCACATACAAACATCACACACAAACATCACATAACCAACTCACGCATAGCCGTGGTTAGAACGTTCCTTAAGTCGGAAACGTTGTTACCGGATACCGTTCTCCTACGTTTACCTAATAGTGGTTAACTAGCCCTTCAAGCGCATTCGAGGTTACCGGTATCGGCACGAAAAAATACAATAACAATAACGACTGTAAACTCGTTTCATGATTTATCTCATAACGTGGCAAACATACAGAAAAACACATTGGCATACAAGCCGGTGTAATCCGGTAGGACACAGGTTGCAAGAAAACCATACCTGTCACCGGAGTCCACTTTACCACGTCCACTTATGTTCCTCGAGCAATTCTCGATCAACTGTTAACATCACATGTTTTTTATTAACATCGGGGTTTGCTTGATTATTTACTGTCTAATGCTTAACTTTCCCCGTTAACTTAGTTACATAACTTTACATTTTAATTTGTTTTACTTTTACATTTTGATACAACTTTTCACCCACTTAATTGCCATTTAAACTCACCTAACATGTCCTCAACAACCTTATAACATCATTACCTATCAATCCCCATCATTACATATCATTTCATAACCTTAAACCATGTTTTTGGTCCGACCGGACTTGCCGACCGGACTTACCCAAGTCCGGTCGATTCCAGAACACATTTCCGTCACAAATTTTCTACTCCGACCGACCTTGTAAGTCCGGTCCTATGTCCGGTCCATTCCAGAAGCTAATTCCCGCAGGGTAAACTGGGCCCGACCGAACTTGCAAGTCCGGTCGCAAGTCCAGTCTGCCCTAGATCTTTGTTTTCCTTTTTACATTCAACTTCAAACTTCACCCCATATATCCTAGTATACCCTAACCTCATTTGGGCACTTCAAACACACCTTATCCATGTGCTAAACTCTTTAAATCACTCACCAAAACCGTTTTATCATTCACAAACTTCTTACAAAGTTCCTAGTACTTGGGATGTTTTCTCCTTAAGATTTATAAGTGGTAGTTCACCAATAACGACCACTACACCAAGGTGTTTCCTCTACACCTTAGCATCTTCTCTCAACTTCTTTTCTTACTAACTAAACCTCCTTTTTCACATCTTACCTAATCATCACTTATTCCTTGGATATCAACATTACCTAAACCTTAAACAAACTCATCCAAGACTTAAATACACCCTCAAAACACACATTGAATTCCTAGAACTTCCAAGATAACACCTAAATCCTTGCATCACTCTAAATCACCTTAACACATGTTCTCTTCTCAAGTAAACATTATTCACCTTTAACACTTCCTAGTTCACCAAAACTTTCTTAAAACACCTAGAACTTCTCACACATTTCCCCAAATTTGGCCATAGCTTCTCTTGTATTTACTCACATCCAAACACTTAGGTTTTTACCTTATTCCATACAAGAACACCTAAAATCCATCAAACACATTTTTAAACACAAGACTTCACACATTTAGCACTACATCACAATATAGTGCATAACTTAAATTGCTTGGCACTTAGGCCCTTAAACAACATGGCTCTTAGGCCCTTAAATTGCATAACCTTAAACACTGAATTTCCCACATAAATAATGCCTTTGACCTGCAAATACATACACCAATACATATGTTCTTTTACTAGTCTCCTTGAGAACACTTTACTAGGTCATTCACCATTTGCTCTTTAGGTAGTTTTAACAAGCATTATAAGCTTATTTCTCCTAAGGCATTAAACCACATTAAGATAGCATATTTACCTCTTTTCCTCCCAAATTTCTTTCTTGTTTCCTTACAAAACCGGTAAGGCATTTGGTTCCTTGCCAACTACTAAACATTATACAAACAACATAATGAGTATTCAAGCTTTAAGCTCCATCTCATTGTAAACCCTAGGTTTACATTATTTCAAAACATTAATGTAGTTGTTTTACCTTAATCTTTGAAGGGTGTTCGAATATCTATGAAGAGAGGACTCCACCTAGTCCTTGAAAGATTCAAATGGAGCTAGAACAAAGCAACACAAGGAGCTCCATCAATGAATATTTTCGGTCACACATAAAACATGGAGGAAACTTGATTTTTCTTTGAGATTCCTTACCTAGGAGCAAAGGAGATCAATAATATGTGGAAAGACAAGCTCAAGCTCCATCAATGGTGGAACTCCATGGCACCGAAATGGTGATCTTGAAATTTTGAGAAGATAGGAATGAAGAGCTTGATGAGAGGAAGAGAATGGTGGTGTTTGTTTTTTATTTGGTTAAGTGAGCTAGGTTTTACAAGGGTTCAAAGGTGGACTTCCATGGTGGTGGTGCTGTATGAACGTGAGAACAGAGAGAAGAGAGGTAGAAGAGAGCTTGGATACGTGGGAAATGAAGAAGGAAATGAGAGAATGAGATAAGTTTTGCTTTTTGGAAGATATTTGTACTTAAAAAGCAAATAGTACTTAAGTTAGTCATTCTTTATTTCCTTAGCATGTTAACAAGGGTGGTGAGTCACCACACCTTAAAAACCGGCCCCCAATAGTACCTAGGGGTATTTTAGACTTTATTAATCAATTGTCTCACTTATAATAACATATGTTACAAAATAGCTTATAAAAATCACTATTCACAAAAACAAGGCACATTGTTGTGAAATTTTTTATTTCCCATTGATATAGACTTCCAAATGTGATACTATATAGTACACATGTTAATTAAAGAGTAATGATGGACATTTAGTCATTCAAAACTCATTTACAAGACAATTTTTCAAAAACGTGCTTTAAGACTCCTTAAAGCACATTTTGTGTTTTAACTTGTTTTCAAGCTTGGTTTTCTTTGGTAATTGATTTAATATGTTCATTAACATATTTATAAAGTATAGGTATGACCATTAGTCTTATACACATTATCCCAAGCTTAGAGCACATTTTTGCTCATATTGACTTTAAGGTATTTTCTTGTGTTTTATTTGGTTTAACTGTCCACCAAGGTTTCCTAACGACTTATTTAGCCTTATTAAATCATAATTGAATATTATTAAGTCTTGGTAGGCTCTTTGGGTCCTAACCAAGTTCACTCATAGCTTAGAGCATGTTTTTGCTCAAACTGTGTCTTAATGCTTTATTGCATTTACTATGGTCTAAATTGTTCACTGATGTTACTAAGGCACTTTTTAGCCTTTACATACCATAGTTTGATATTTAAACCACATATCAAGGTTTGGGGTATTTCAATCTACCCCCCTTAAAAGAACTTCGTCCTCGAAGTTTACACTTTCCACACATCATTAGATTAGAACACATGAATCACTTGGAAATAAACTTTCATAACCAAACACACTTTACATCACAACCTCGGACTTATGGTCCGGGCAACACATTCACATCCACACATAACATAACATATCCACATGATAACCTCGGACTCTATGGTCCGGGTATCTTAACAACACTTACACATACATAACAACCCCTTAGACTCTCTGGTCTTGGGTAACATAACAACATTAGACACATAGGTCTTGATAACATACACTTTAGGAACTCAAGGTCAAAATAATATTTATTACACATACCACACAACATGTCATAGCATGTATAACAATCAAAAATATCTTTTACATACACACTGTGATCCCGCAGAACCCGGTCGCGATGGACACCTTCCGTCCCCGTGCCTTTGGGAGATTAAAACAATCACATAAATTTGAAATTTTTCCTTGTGAGGTTAAGTAAGAAGACTTTAATTATGCCAAGTATCCATCAACGTTTTATAATACCAATTGAAAATCCTTTTGAAAACACACACAACTCCAAGTCCAACTTAAGCTCTTTGCTTCTTTTCTTAGCGTGGTTATTTGTGACCACTTATAGGGAGTTTCAAGAGTCATCCAACCCTGATGTGATCAGCATCAGTGTTGAACTATCCTTCCACCCCAATTTATGTTCGGCTTCCCTTGATCACATGCAAATCAAGTTCCACCTCCCACTTCATTTTCAAGCATCAAGTAAATCACTCATTTCCAATTTTCTATCTTTTTAATCATTCTAATCATGATCATACATCTCCAAAGGATAGAACTCCGTCTATCAGTTACCTCCACTCACTTTCATCCTGTTGCCTAGGGAATCTTATTCTCACTAGGTTCTATGTCGGTATCATGCCCTTTCTTGAATCACTATATAGTATGTATATACCATATATTTTATCAAAATACAACACACACTTCACATCTATACACTGTCGGGGCTTTTGTTCCCCCGGGAGTTTCTCTACTCCCCATACTTGTACTATCACACACAGCTGTTAACAAATACACACACTTATCACAATGGTATTCGCATCTTCTGTGCGCAATTACCACAATTAAACCATGAATGAATGTGTATGTTTACGTAACACACACACCAATCATCAAAACAATAACTATGCACAACATAAATCACGTACACTTGTACGATAATATGCACTAAGTGGTTTTGCGCTCTACCCCCATTAAAAGGGATTACGCCCACGTAATCAATCACTAAACATTAGCTTAAATGTTCTGCCGTCGTGAAGTGTTTTAACTTCCACCGGTCTATTACACAATGGATTCTGATTAGAGGATCTTAACCATATTGGCGGTTTAGTTCCTAAACCAAGAATTCTCATTGGAGTTTGTTTAAACTCTTAGTTGGTTTCGATTCTAGCTTGTTAGGCTTCTAGGCGTTAATAATTAGCCATTCACTCGTGTTCACCCTGTACATTCAACACTTGAATCACTGGCTCACTAGTTTCTGCTACGAAACTCTAATAACTGTAGAGCTTAATTGCTCCATTTGTTATTCTTACTGTATTGCACATCCCTAATTGTCACCTTCATCTTGGTAACAATGGTTTCTCAACCGACGCACGGTATCTTTTACCCTGAGCGGATTCGGTGAGTTTCACAATTTTCCATCCACTTGCATAATAATTTACTGTGTATACAGCTATGTATTTCACAATGACTGACTTGTTCCCTTCCGACTTATTGTCGGTTGAGATTGAGCTACTACCTAGTGTGTAGTGCTCTCTCAGTTATTTACAACATTTGGGGTATATTCCATACCGATATTTGGCAGTTAGTGCTACTGTAGTCACTTACTGTTAATCATGTCACTTACTGTACAAGTACTTTTTTTTTATGCGGCCTTGCATTTCCTATGCATCGGCCATTATAACATTATTGCTCCACAATTAACATGTTTCCAATTCCTAGCTATCTCATTCGATCATTACTGCACAAGTGCAATACCAAAACAACTCAGTCATACAGAGTGCAGAGGTGTAAACTCTTGACAGTAAATCTTCTATGCATTTGCCATGGAATTCACAACTGAGTTCCTCATCACATAGTACCTATCACTGGATTATTGCCCTAGTTTGTTTAACATCACTATCTTGATCTCCACTGAGTTTAACTCATAACTGGTCTTCTCTGTTACATTATCGTTTTAACAACATTTATACACGGTCGCTTGTTGCGCACCGTGCTCTTACTCCCTGTAAACATCAGCTTATAATCGTATCTACTGTCACCTCAACTTCCACACATAACTTACAATCATTCACATTATGGTTTTCCTCCCTCCTTGATGGCTACTAAATGCTCCTTGAGCATCGATCATTCGAGTCATAAGCCGGCATTATTCGCCGGTTCACTTTATACACAATACTACTAAGCTAACTGCTCACTTCCAATAATAACATCGTCCATCCTTAACAGATTTTCTTGGGCTTGATACACATAACTACCGCTCTGCGGTCTCACAATATCGAGAGGTATCCCCACTCTTAAGCAGTGGTTCGTTTACCACTCTGTTCACTTATACAACATAACTTCTACAATCAATTGAATTATATAACATATCTTGCTTATGGCTTATGAGCCTTGTTTGCCTTGAGCTGAGCTCATTGTAGGCTGTCCACACATATGTACTTCTCTGTACAACATTACATGGTTTGGGTTATTATATTGAGCTCCATGACAAGGTCGTTGCATTCCGTTTCCTTTCATGGGATGCCCCTTAGGTTTGTCAGTCCGTCTCCTGACAACTTATGTCTAAACGGGTGTTAGTTTCAAACCCTTATGCTTCTGTCATGCATTTCGTTCAACAATTGGTGATGCGAACACCCTTTAAGGATTGCTCCTGGTGTTGCTAAGTCATGCCATTACATCTGGTTCACACTTATTGGTACATTCAGTTAGCCACGCCTTTTGTGTTCTTAACTGGCTTATTATCTCCTTCTGAAGATCAACATTTCCTGGTAATGATTAGGTACCATTCTGGAATTTTCATCCCGTTCATTGCACATTAATGTGTCCACATAGTCATCTACTTGCCATGTACAGGCCTAGGTCACCGTTCCGCTAACATGTTTATCCCTAAGGATCCTTAAGACATAGTGATGTCTTTACATAACAGTTTGTGCCCTTCGCACTTCCTAACTCTTAAACATTCCCTTGAGAGGATTCACTATCCTTTTAGTCTCGTTAACTTAACTGAGTTCCTTAACTTCAACTATTCCTTGTAATCCTTAGCTTTGTTTGATTTATACTGCTGACCGTAGAACGGAGAGACTACTTCCCGTGTTTCGGCTCTACGTATACATATGTGGGGTACCATACTGATACATTACTACTTACCCAACTAACCCATAAATAGGCTTGTCAGGCCCACAAGCTCCTATCGGAGTGCGGTCGTCCCACAATCAGTTGGTACACTTGTAGTGTCCGTCACACGCCTAGGTGAAGTTATTTGTTGTCACACTCCCTTAATTGTCCCGTGACAATATTCATTCCATGCTTCCCGAACTTAATCGAGGGAAAGTTTATCCATTTTGTATATCCTTGTCATCTGTCCTGGTTTTACTGGTTTGGTTTAAAAGAAGGTTAGAAAGAAGTTTGGTTTGAAAGAAAATCTGGTTTTGAAGGAAAAGGGTTTGAATAAATCTGGGTTGAAAGAAAATTTTCATGGTTTCAACAACATCTTCTTACCTTAACCAAGTCTAGCTTCTTGCTGACGGTGTACTACAATCACAGAGTTAGGCTATTAAGCCCTTCCACGGTTACAATGATCTCACTTAACTTCAATGGTACTTCACCAAGTACTTCGTAGTGGTTATAATTTCCCGAACAGCCCTGTAGCAGCAGCACTTGCTACGGTAAGTGCGCCATGCTAACTGGCTATCGGTTTAACACCATACCAGTATTTTTTTGTTTTTACCCATATTGCATAGTGGCCTTGTTGGCCCTTACTGATCTCACTGCCTTGATAATAACCCTCTAGGTACTCCTCACTGTATTCATATGGTAATTATCAACTGGGGTGTCTCCCACTCTTGGAGTCCCTCTTTACGTAGTATCGTATCCTCTTTATAGCCCGTTCCACGCACTTGTCGTGGTTACTGAGAACTTGTCTCTTGTTTGGGCACTACGTTGTAGTTCCCTTGTCGTGTTGTATACCGTTGGTGTATTATTTATAACTGTGGTCCCGTAGCACTCGTCTCGGTTTCACTATCCACTTCCTGCCTGTTGCCGGTCGGTGCGTTGCAAGCTGGTTATTCTCGACTGCTCGACATGTCGACCCAGGTTGCCGGAAATTTCGTTCTCTTTATGTAGGATTGTCCATTCTTCACTGTTTAAATGCAGTTGACATTTGTTCCGATGGAGACCGTCTCTGGGATTCCAGTTTCGGGATCTACCGTATGACAGGTTCTCCGTACCTTTAGATGTGTTTAATAACAGCCAGGTCGGGTATTCCCGAGTAAGAGTGGACTTCCATCTCTCTGGCGTTGTTTCCCAAGTTATATAACAGGGATTGTGGAGGGCGGGAAGGATATAGTAGGTTTCCAGTATTCACTGGTAGTTACTAGCGTATCTCTCACGCTATCACTCAACCCTTAACCCAAAGTACTAAAATCCTAACTCGGTACTTCCTAAGCTTGGTAATTCAGTCATCAGAGCGATACTTCGCTCTGATACCACTTTTGTACACCCCATCCAACAACAAATACATAACAACAATCTGCAGCGGAATACACACTCATCAATTAACTCAACTCACTGGGTTACACTCCGTTAACCACCCACGTGGCTAACAAGGCTAATACACATACATTGTACCGGTCTGATGGGCTAAATTCCCGAGCGACTACACATTACTATCGCTTTCCATTAACACACACACGCACTCCTTCCAACTATACCGAGTATTTATAAACTGATGCCGACAACAATTTCGGTCTTACTACACCTACTGTATACATACACTTAAATGATTACCCATGTACGACGACTACCCGTCCTACTCTCGAACGGCTTCCAGCACTTCGTACCTGAAATAGGAAAAGAAGAGAAAGGGTGGCCCCAAGGGGCTCAGCACCTTTGCTGGTTAGGTAATCCCGCAGCCCACATGCTACCAGGCCACGCACAACTAATTGTCGTCTTAGCATGCGGTTGATTATTTTTAAATCATACATGCAACTGTAAACACACAAACACATAATCATTCGCCTCAACGGGCTCAACAACGGATAATATATCCTTACTTAATAAGTCACTCATGGTATTCATCATCCTAGAGTGTTCCTCCTCTAATGGAGCTACTTCCTTAATAGACGACACATACCCTTAAATCGGGTTATCCTTAAACGCCTCTTATCACAAACTGGGAATCATATCCATGATCCACACACTCCACATTTTACAATATATACATACACTACATAACAACACTTAACAACACCTTGCACGTTTTCCACGTGCACAACATAAAACCGCAATAGATATGGCATCACAACAACGATACATAACATAACGGATGGTCCTCTTAGAACCGACCCAAACATTGTTAATACACTGGTGAGCTAGAGAATGTTGCCAGTCTCTGATAAGCTCGTTACATAACTCGTTACCGTCTCGAAATGAACGGTTAACTTAACACAAGGTGTCTCGGATATAGTGATCCAAGCACACCGAAACAAACATAACAATAGTATGCCCCTGTGGCCCGACGTGAGTCAGTAATAGCCTTGGTTAAGCTAAAGGGAAGGTTGGGAACCAAATTGGAAAACAACCATAACATACGGAGAGGATGAACCTGCTATGACAACGACCCCCATACTCACACGCGTGGCCGGAACAGACCGGACTCCTCACTCCCCCGTTAGCACTTGTTAGAAGTTCAACTTGAACTTTATTAAACAATCACAAAACATTGGGTTAAGTCTTGTTAGACATACACAAGGGAAGAGAGAGTCATACATTCACATACAAACATCACACACAAACATAACCATAACCAACTCACGCATAGCCGTGGTTAGAACGTTCCTTAAGTCGGAACGTTGTTACCGGATACCGTTCTCCTACGTTTACCTAATAGTGGTTAACTAGCCCTTCAAGCGCATTCGAGTTACCGGTATCGGCACGAAAAAAATACAATAACAATAACGACTGTAAACTCGTTTCATGATTTATCTCATAACGTGGCAAACATACAAAGAAAAACACATTGGCATACAAGCCGGTGTAATCCGGTAGGACCCAGGTTGCAAGAAACCATACCTGTCACCGGAGTCCACTTTACCACGTCCACTTATGTTCCTCGAGCAATTCTCATCAACTGTTAACATCACATGTGTTTTTATTAACATCGGGGTTTGCTTGATTATTTACTGTCTAATGCTTAACTTTCCCCGTTAACTTAGTTACATAACTTTACATTTTAACTTGTTTTACTTTTACATTTTGATACAACTTTTCACCCACTTAAGTGCCATTTAAACTCACCTAACATGTCCTCAACAACCTTATAACATCATTACCTATCAATCCCCATCATTACATATCATTTCATAACCTTAAACCAGTTTTTGGTCCGACCGGACTTACCCAAGTCCGGTCGATTCCAGAGCACATTTCCGTCACAAATTTTCTACTCCGACGACCTGTAAGTCCGGTCCTATGTCCGGTCCATTGCAGAAGTAATTCCCGCAGGGTAAACTGGGCCCGACCGAACTTGCAAGTCCGGTCGCAAGTCCGGTCTGCCCCAGATCTTTGTTTCCTTTTACATTCAACTCCAAACTTCACCCCATATATCCTAGTATACCCTAACCTCATTTGGGCACTTCAAACACACCTTATCCATGTGCTAAACTCTTTAAATCACTCACCAAAACCGTTTTTCATTCACAAACTTCTTACAAAGTTCCTATTACTTGGGATGTTTTCTCCTTAAGATTTATAAGTGGTAGTTCACCAATAACGACCACTACACCAAGGTGTTCCTCTACACCTAGCATCTTCTCTCAACTTCTTTTCTTACTAACTAAACCTCCTTTTTCACATCTTACCTAATCATCACTTATTCCTTGGATATCAACATTACCTAAACCTTAAACAAAATCATCCAAGACTTAATACACCCTCAAACACACATTGAATTCCTAGAACTTCCAGATAACACCTAAATCCTTGCATCACTCTAAATCACTTAACACATTTCTCTTCTCAAGTAAACATTTATTCACCTTTAACACTTCCTAGTTCACCAAAACTTTCTAAAACACTTAGAACTTCTCACACATTTCCCCAAATTTTGGCCATAGCTTCTCTTGTATTTACTCACATCCAAACACTTAGGTTTTTTACCTTATTCCATACAAGAACACCTAAAATCCATCAAACACATTTTAAAACACAAGACTTCACACATTTAGCACATCAATATAGTGCATAACTTAAATTGCTTGGCACTTAGGCCCTTAAACAACATGGCTCTTAGGCCTTAAATTGCATAACCTAAACACTGAATTTCCCACATAAATAATGCCTTTGACCTGCAAATACATACACCAATACATATGTTCTTTTACTAGTCTCCTTGAGAACACTTTACTAGGTCATTCACCATTTGCTCTTTAGGTAGTTTTAACAAGCATTATAAGCTTATTTCTCCTAAGGCATTAAACCACATTAAGATAGCATATTTACCTCTTTTCCTCCCAAATTTTTCTTTTTTCCTTACAAAACCGGTAAGGCATTTGGTTCCTTGCCAACTACTAAAACATTATACAAACAACATAATGAGTATTCAAGCTTTAAGCTCCATCTCATTGTAAACCCTAGGTTTACATTATTTCAAAACATTAATGTAGTTGTTTACCTTAATCTTTGAAGGGTGTTCGAATATCTATGAAGAGAGGACTCCACCTAGTCCTTGAAAGATTCAAATGGAGCTAGAACAAAGCAACACAAGGAGCTCCATCAATGAATATTTTCGGTCACACATAAAACATGGAGGAAACTTGATTTTTCTTTGAGATTCCTTACCTAGGAGCAAAGGAGATCAATAATATGTGGAAAGACAAGCTCAAGCTCCATCAATGGTGGAACTCCATGGCACCGAAATGGTGATCTTGAAATTTTGAGAAGATAGGAATGAAGAGCTTGATGAGAGGAAGAGAATGGTGGTGTTTGTTTTTGATTTGGTTAAGTGAGCTAGGTTTTACAAGGGTTCAAAGGTGGACTTCCATGGTGTGGTGCTGTATGAACGTGAGAACAGAGAGAAGAGAGGTAGAAGAGAGCTTGGATACGTGGGAAATGAAGAAGGAAATGAGAGAATGAGATAAGTTTTGCTTTTTAGAAGATATTTGTACTTAAAAAGCAAATAGTACTTAAGTTAGTCATTCTTTATTTCCTTAGCATGTTAACAAGGGTGGTGAGTACCACACCTTAAAAACCGGCCCCCAATAGTACCTAGGGGTATTTTAGACTTTATTAATCAATTGTCTCACTTATAATAACATATGTTACAAAATAGCTTATAAAAATCACTATTCACAAAAACAAGGCACATTGTTGTGAAATTTTTGATTTCCCATTGATATAGACTTCCAAATGTGATACTATATAGTACACATGTTAATTAAAGAGTAATGATGGACATTTAGTCATTCAAAACTCATTTACAAGACAATTTTTCAAAAACGTGCTTTAAGACTCCTTAAAGCACATTTTGTGTTTTAACTTGTTTTCAAGCTTGGTTTTCTTTGGTAATTGATTTAATATGTTCATTAACATATTTATAAAGTATAGGTATGACCATTAGGTCTTATACACATTTATCCCAAGCTTAGAACACATTTTTGCTCATATTGACTTTAAGGTATTTCTTGTGTTTTATTTGGTTTAACTGTCCACCAAGGTTCCTAACGACTTATTTAGCCTTATTAAATCATAATTGAATATTATTAAGTCTTGGTAGGCTCTTTGGGTCCTAACCAAGTTCACTCATAGCTTAGAGCATGTTTTTGCTCAAACTGTGTCTTAATGCTTTATTGCATTTACTATGGTCTAAATTGTTCACTGATGTTACTAAGGCACTTTTAGCCTTTACATACCATAGTTTGATATTTAAACCACATATCAAGGTTTGGGGTATTTCAAAGAATCACATCCTAAAACGACAGATATTAATGAACGGAGGGAGTACAACTTATCAAATAACCATATACTTTTATAATTTGCTAAATACCCATATTAATTTTCGGAAATTGTAAACAATTATATATCTTCTATAAATTTCCAAATAACCTTATAGCTTTTATAATTCACTAAAGATCCACATTAACCTTTGTAATTATTAATTAACCACCTTACTTTTACAATTTACCAAACACTCTTACTAATTTTCGGTAATTACAAATTGATCTCACCAACTTTTATAAATTACTAGTTAAGCCCATAAGCTTTTCGGTTTCAACATATAGTTTTCATATTTACACTTTTAACTCCAAAACTTTATATAAGTTACATATTAACTTATAAACTATAGTTTTAATATTTAATTATCTTTAATTCCGGAAAAACCCATATAAATTCACAAATTATATTTGTGCCCCTTAAACAATTCGGTATTATACATATACTTTCATAATCACATATTCACCCCAAAACTTTTATAAACTTAATATTTTATGTCATAAATCATTTTAACCCAAAGTTTTTGGTCAACACTTTGACCAAGACTTAATTTCATGGTTAATATTTTAATATACCCATAAAATCATAAGTAACTCTCGGTTAAACACCATAGTTTCTACTATTCACAAAATAGTCCCAAAACTTTATAAAATGTTATTTTATCACTTAACCACTTATTTAAATTCGCTAAAATTCATAATATTAATTCCTACCTCATATTATAATATAAGTATACCAAACAACTCCTTATGTTCTCGGTTTTCATATTTGTACACCATACTTCTCAAAATTTTATTTTTGCCACATAACTTATTTAACTAACCATTTAAATACTTGTAGCTATTTTTAATGTTCCCAAAATTATAATATAAGTTAATACACTTATATATATCTCAAAAATCATCAAATGCAATACTTTGCTCTCGGTTTTAATATTCCTTTACCATATATTTTAAAACTTGATTTAAACCTTATAATAAATACATATAAATGTATAAAAACCGGTAAGGCATTTCATTCCTTGTCAACTACTAAACAATATACCAACATTGAAATGAGTATATAAGCTTTAAGCTTCATATCATTGTAAACCCTAGTTACATATATTGTTTTAACACATCAAGGTAATTGTTTTACCTTTGAATGGAAAGAGAGCTTGAATGAGTATCAAGAGAGGACTCCTCCTAGCCCTTAGAAGATTCAAATGAAGCTAAAACAAGACAAGAGAAGACACCATTACAAGGTGCATTTTCGGCCAACACCAAAAATGAAGGAAATGGAGTTTTCTTTGGTTTTTCCTTACCTTGAAGCAAAGGTGGTCAACAAGGCATTAAAATATAAGCTCAAGCTCCTTCCATGGAAGTTCTCCTTGGCACCAAAATGGTGGTTTTGATGATTTGAAAAGACAATGTTGTAGAGCTTGCTCCAACTAAGAGAACGGTAGTCTCGGAATTAAATTCGGAGCATGGAGTCATAAGTTACAAGTGAAGGAAGATGAAGAATGAGATGGTGCTGTTGGAAACCGATGGAGAGAGGAGGAAGAAGATGGCTACCGTGGGAAATGAAAGGAAAGAAGAGAATGAGGAGATTAGTTTGCTTTTGTTAAGATATTTATGTATAAAGCAAAAATAGTACTTTACTTTAAGCTTACTTTACTTATTTGATTTCTTTTACAAGTTGGTGACTTACACCTTGAAAAACCGGCCCCCATTTAGTTAGAAGGGTACTTTAGTCCTTATTTGTCAATTTAATTACTTATGATAACATATGTTACAAACTAGCTTATAAAAATCACTATTCACAAAAACAAGGCACATAGAAGTGAAATTTTTGATTTCCCATTGATATAGACATCCAAATGTGATACTATATAGTACACATATATATTTAAGAGTAATGATGGACATTAGCCACTCAAAACTCATTTACAGGACAATTTTTCAAAAATGTGCTTTAAGACTCCTTAAAGCACTTTTGTGTCTTAACTTGTTTTCAAGCTTGGTTTTCTTTGGTAATTGATTTAATATGTTCATTAACATATATGGCATAGATATGACCATTAGGTCTTATACAAATTTATCCCAAGCTTAGAGCACATTTTTGCTCTTATTGACTTTAAGGTATTTTCTTGTTGTTTTTTGGTTTAATTGTCTACCAAAGTTTCCTAAGGGCTTAATTAGCCTTATTTAATCATAATTGAATATCGTTGAGTCTTGGTAGGCTCTTTGGGTCCTAACCAAGTTCACTCCAATCTTAGAGCATGTTTTGCTCAAACCGTGTCTTAGTGTTTTATTGTGTTTTACCATGGTTTAAATTGTACACTAATGTTCCTAAGGCACTTTTTAGCCTTTAAATACCATAGTTTAACATTTACACAACATACCAAGGTTTGGGGTATTTCATTATAGCTTTTATAATTCACTAATTATCCACATTAACCTTTGTAATTATTAATTAACCACCTTACTTTTACAATTTACCAAACACTCTTACTAATTTTCGGTAATTACAAATTGATCTCACCAACTTTTATAAATTACTAGTTAAGCCCATAAGCTTTTCGGTTTCAACATATAGTTTTTCATATTTACACTTTTAACTCCAAAACTTTATATAAGTTACATATTAACTTATAAACTAAAGTTTTAATATTTAATTATCTTTAATTCCGGAAAAACCCATATAAATTCACAAATTATATTTGTGCCCCTTAAACAATTCGGTATTATACATATATTTTCATAAATCACATATTCACCCCAAAACTTTTATAAACTTAATATTTTATGTCATAATCATTTTAACCCAAAGTTTTGGTCAACACTTTGACCAAGACTTAATTTCATGATTAATATTTTAATATACCCATAAAATCATAAGTAACTCTCGGTTAAACACCATAGTTTCTACTATTCACAAAATAGTCCCAAAACTTTATAAATGTATTTTATCACTTAACCACTTATTTAAATTCACTAAAATTCATAATATTAATTCCTACCTCATATTAAATATAAGTATACCAAACAACTCCTTATGTTCTCGGTTTTCATATTTTGTACACCATACTTCTCAAAATTTATGTTTTGCCACATAACTTATTTAACTAACCATTTAAATACTTGTAGCTATTTTTAATGGTCCCAAAATTTATAATATAAGTTAATACACTTATATATATCTCAAAAATCATCAAATGCAATACTTTGCTCTTGGTTTTAATATTCCTTTACCATATATTTTTAAAACTTGATTTAAACCTTATAATAAATACATATAAATGTATACAAGCCATATAACACTTCTAAAAAATTATGCTAATGACTTAGAATGATTATAAACTCAAAATAGAACCTTTTATCCTTAGATATTTCGGTTTAATAATATATGTATCATATTTAATTTTTGTGACACAATTTTATACCTTAAGGTAATAATCTTACCTTATATGTTATAAATTATTTTCTTGCCATTATAACCTATGATTTTCGGCCTTAATTTATTTAGAGGTTATACATAATTTTTATACCAAAGTTTGAAGCTTAAATCGAGCTTAAACTTAATAAACCTTAATTTTATAAACTTACTCCTTAAATCAAGACAATTCTTGTACTTGATTTCTCCTTGAACTCCAAGCTCTCCAAATGCTATTTTGATGAAGAGAATTCGGCCTCCTTATAAATATTTAGGAGATCCATTTGTTAGACTTCTAACAAAATTATAAATAAGATTTGGAGTGGTTTTAACAAGAGTTTACCTTAAGAATTTTTGGTAGACCTTGAGATGATGTAGATCTAGATTTCCTTCATTAAATGATGAAGAGAACCTTGGTTTAGAAGTTCATAATTTTGAAAATACCTTATAGAATTTACCTAGGATTTTCAACATGTAAATATACCTTAACTTGATCTTGTTGTTCCTTGTGTTGTTGTTGAATTTAGAAACCTCCTTGGAACACTTATGCTTGGCGAAAATTGTAGAAATTGCTAGGATGATTTCTTGCTTCACGACTTAGGAGATTTAACTAGAAAATTACATTAAAATGGTGTTAGAACTTGGATCACCATTAATGGAGCTTTAAAGCTCTAAGAAATTAACATGACAAAGGAAGAAGAAAGAGATCAGCAAGGACTTACCAATTCGGTAATGAGGCAAGGAAAAGAGTGTGGCTATGTGGTCTTAAGGAAAACAAGGCTGAACAAAATGGGAATTATTGTTGGTCACATGTCATTATTTTGACATATTCTAGATTATTTTGATTCTAAATTGACCACTATGGTCTCTAACTTGACTACTCTTAAGGTTGATTAGCAAGCATGATTGAAGCCTTTGTTAATTGTTTATGGGAAGATGACAAGGCAATGTGAGTGGCTAACTTCCTTTTTGAATTAATAAGTTGATTAACTGCACTAATCTTGTTTGTTCATGCAGGTGTTCGGACAAGGTGGAAGTAGGCAGCTCCAATTGTGTAGACTCACGGCTAATGGAGATCTTAGGAGGCCACTTTGAGTTGTTAATTGCAAAGCAAGCTAATCTTGCTAATTAGTTTTAAGTCTTCTTTGTTTAATCAAACAGCACTCACCTCCCCACTACCTGAATCAGATCGGCAATCGGATGCCAAAAATTCAACTTGTTTTATTTTCTTATTGCTTAGTACGTAAGTGTGACTAGATTAGCATATTACTCCCATTATCATAATATAAGCTAACCTTCATTATTTTCCTGCAGGTCTTGCGGTGGAGGAAGGCTTGAATTGACTGAATTTAATTGTTATATCATCACATAATATATGCTAGGTGAGTCACATTAGCATAAGACAATTTTCAAACCAAAAACTAGTCAAATGTGACTACAAATGGCGCATGGCATGGAGGTCCAATGGGACTGATTTTTGCTTTAATTCCAGTCACATTATATTGTACTAAGACCATAATAATATGTGTAATAGGTTCCAGCATTTAATTCGTACAATTATACCATGGTAAAAGATGAAAGTTTTAAGGTAAAAATGCTGATTTTAGGTACCTTTTTGACTCAAAAATCGCCCCTGGTTGTGCTATGATTTTTTCACTGGAATTAATTGATTTAGATGGTCATTTTATCCCCTTTTAAGATTATCAACTCGTATCACCTCAAAAACTTCAAGGAAATTGCGTAAAACGCATTTTTGTGACACCCGAAGGTACGTTTTTGTGCTTTTAGGATTTTCTGAAAAATAATTAGTCGCTATGAGTTCCAAGTATTTATTGACATTGTTTATAGTCAATAATAATATTCTAATGGTGTTACATTGAGTTATATGGGGTTATATCAACTCTAAACACAACTCCCGGGCTAACTCGGCAAAAAAGAGCGTTAAGAAATTCGTCCGAGCACTTTGTTTATTTTTGAGGAAGTAGCTCATGAATTCTATTTAGAATGTTCAATAATGATGTTAGGAACTCTAAGAATTAATTTTATAGGAGTTCGTGCCACCTCGGCACTCCTCCTGGGCATTCCCGGGGGTTTTTGGGGCCCCCATAAGGCATCTCCAGCACTTTGCGTTTAACTGAGAATTTAGCGTGAGAGCTTCGTCTTACATATCTTATAGAGTGTTATGGTGCATTTGGAATGAAGTGTAATACTTTACTTCATTCTATAATGTATTTCCGGGACTTTCGGGCCTTAAGGGCCTTTAAGGACACTCCCAAGCATTTTGTATTTTTACTCAGTTTCAGATGAGGTTCTGTATTCTAAGGGTCATATAATGATCCTAGTTTACCTTCATATGAGGTTTATAGTTCATATAACTTGTTTATCTTAAGGTCGGGCTTTAACGCACGTTTTTGACCTTAAGGAGTTTAGGTGCGTTTAACGCCCGAGTGTTTATATGCCTTCTTAGGGTTTCATGATCCCCCAAAATAATATTTATAATTCCAAAAATAATATTTATTTACTTATATTTAATTATTTAAATGTTAGGGGTATTTCAGTCTACCCCCCTTAAAAGGACTTCATCCCGAAGTCATAACTTATACTGTTCATCCTATGGAATCAAGTTCCTCTTATCTATTCCCTGTATACTATCATTCCAGGGTGTCAATACTATATTGACACCTCTACATTCCATCTATAAACTGAGTGTATATAACACATAACCTTACGCATGATTATCTTTGAATTATAGCCTACGTATTGATAAATACTGTAAAAACAAATAAGTGTCCCAACTTCCGAGCTATCCCACTAGGCCTCACTGCACAAGTGCAATACAAATCCTCAGTCCTACAGGTGCAGAGGCATAAACCTTTGGCAGTGAATCTCTTGTGTGATTGTAGGAATGAACATACTGTAAGATAATTAAGTGCTTCCATAAAACATGTCCAAGTGTTACATAGAACAAACAATATCCATCAGTGTCACATAGGACACAACATAATCATCCACTGTCACATAGGAATATCATCAATAAGCAACCAGTGTCACATAGGACACATCAACAGTCATAACCATGCACCATTTGCACACATGCGCAACAATCAATCATAAACCAACCAATTACAAAACCAATATAGACTGCAGATATGCAAGTCACATGTGGTGCTCTACCCCCTTAAAAGGGTTACGCCCAGTACCCCACAAGCTACGCAAAACTAGAGAAAATTTGTTGGATACTTGGTCTCGCTGGGGTCTTCTAACTCCCATGTAGCTTCCTCAATGTCGTGGTTTAACCACAGAGCCTTGACCATTCTAATGGTTTGTTCCTGGTCTCCCTAGTAGGAGTATAAGATGCGAACTGGGGTTTCCTTATATCTAAGTGTAGGATCTAGCTCGAGGTCTCGGCTCTAAGATATTGGGGTGAGGCACATACTACGTTATTTGAGAAATGTGAAACACATCGTGCACTCTCCAAGCTTAACATGTAAATCCAATTTGTAGGCTAATGGGCCCACTCGCTCCGTAATAAGGTACGGTCCTACACAAACTTCGGGCTAAGCTTGCCCTTCTGCCCAAATCTAAAATTGATTTCTTTCATAGGTAAAACTCTAAGGAAGACTCGATCGCCTACTGCGAACTCGAGGTCTCTCCTACGGACATCAGTATATGATTTCTGTCTGTTTCTGGTATAGTCCCCAAGAATGTATGCATTCTATGATAGTCCCATATTGCATTAGTATGCTTTATATTTGAATCCGTACGTAAGGGTGAAGTGATTTGTCTAATGCCTGTCTACCATACTGTACGTGTCAATATTACCTTATGGCTTGTTTAAACTATTTCTTGTAAGACACTTCCATTTCGCCTCTTGTAGTTGTAATCGTTGGCATTCGGGATTGTATTAATATTGGGGCTTACCTAAATCTCTCTTTGATCCTCAGATCATCATCTTGTGATTCTGGTATTTGGTTTATAGTCACCATAATCGGTTTCCATTTTTAATGTAAGGTATGAGCTACGGTCGAGCTGTGCATCTTATGTGTATTATAGAAGGATTTCTGGTGTTATTGATTCATCAATAGTCGGTAGTACATACATGATTACTATCGCCTGTTCATCAGGTATACCATAGTAGGGTTCCGCTTTGTTCCTAACAAGGTACAGTTTCCTTTCAGATGACAATATGACCATAACTTAGAAGCTAGCTTGGGTATATTTTTATTATAGGTAATTGTCTCTTGATCTCATTAATTTATTAACATGGTTCATGGGATAATAATAGTTAGTATTTCCCTCACAATTGACTATTTTCCGACATAAGCGGAGTTTGTCTTAGCTATTTAATCTCCTCAGGGTAACCTAGACAACTTAACTTTTAATTTACACTTTCTATATCTCATATATTTATTAGTCAAATCTTATATTAGATTTAAGGACAAATACTTACGTTTCATAGAAATATTGTGACCACTTGGAAGGAGTCTCAGGAATCATCCAACCCTGACGGGGTCAGCATCAATGTTGAACTATCCTTCCACACCATTTTGTGTTTGGTTTTCCCTTGATCTGACCAGGATCAAGTTCGACCTCCCACATCAAATATCAAACAACCTCATAATTATCGTTTCCAAATTTTATCTTATCAAACTTTGTGACGTGGTGATTACTACATGTACATTTTCCTTAATTATTATACAACTTATTCCGGTAACTGTTATAACCTATACTTGAATCTAGTGTATTCCTTAATCCCCGGAACTAAGTTCCTTTGATCAAATCATCAAGCGGGGATGCCAGTTTTTCCTCTTGGCATAAAATATAAATTCTTATTAAAGCATCTAGGCTCATACTGTCTAATAATTATATCCATCAATCATTTCAACATACAAGTAATAAATTCAGATATGACTTGGATACCTTAGAATACACTCTCCTCATTAAAAGGCTTATCTAATATCTCATTTATCAGGCTTGATTATCACAAGGACAGTCACCGTTAGACTTCCAAGGAAAAAATTTTATAACTCGATCCTCAATTATAGCTCCATAAAGTATTTCCTCCTCCTTAAAGCTTGGCTTTTCTTATTCCATCTAAACTCCATAAATCAAGTGAACCATATGTTCAGCCAAGGTTATGTATCTCTTAATGCTAGTACCATCTCAAACTAAGGGTTTCTAGTTTGTATCCTACGGTTTGGTATCGGGACGATCAAAGTTTATTGTTTGTTTCTATCTCTTAAAAATGTGGTTAATCCACAAGCTCAATGGCTTCCAAAAATATGATGATTAGGCGTAATAAATAGAGGGTCTAAAATTCTTAGAGAGATGATATAAAGTTAGGCAGGTCTACATATAGAATACTTGTTACAAGTCAAGGGGTATGTTTTCCTTCTTTTAAATATAATTTCCACTCACTTTTAGTGTATGTATTAATCCAAACTCTTAATATAACTTGTACTTCCTTCATTGTAAGTGTCAATAAGGGGTATTTGTTACCATGTTCATATTAAATTTACATTACATATGGTGTTAACCTTATTTGGTTTCTTGCTCTCTTTATTCGTATTAATAAATTGAGTTGTCCTAGAAGACATAAGCTCGTATAGAACCATAAGGATAGTGTAGGACATGTGTCTCAAGTAGGGTAGGTATATTTAATGTTACTTAACCCTCTGAAATGTATTAATACTCTTCAATGTTTTAGGTTTACAACCTCCAAATTGTATGTATGTATATATAGCATTTGATTTTGCTAATTAGGTCGTTTCCCCGACTTTAGAAAATATAAATTCAAAGTTTGTTCTCTCTCCTTTATTAATTAAGAGTCCAGCATTGTCACTATAGTAATACTAGCTGAGACCCTTGGTATTTGTTCAAGTATTCAAAACTTGTGCTTATCCATGATGGATGTTTAGCTATATTTTAAGATTTTGTTTCTCTATTGTTATATTTCAAGGTTTCGCACTATCTTCTCGCGAAATTAATAAGGGATTGTAAGATTTTGTAGTCCCGCACTGAGCGGTAAGCACGGTGCCTGGGTATCCCATAAAATTTCAATGTTTATTCTTTACGTGTGGGTCTCTAACAAGCCCTTTTGACATTTTATGTAGTCTTAAGTACTTCATATTAATTAATGTATTCCTTTCCATGACATCTGTTCGTCGTTTAGGCAGGTCATAATTTATAGTTACTGTGAGTTTGGGCAGTTGATAACGCCCTTTGGCAGTCTAAGCAAAAACCAACTTATTATTCCTTACTGTACTTTCTCGCACCCCTTTATCCCAAGGCTAATTTCGGTTTAATACTCTTAATCCCATGGTACACTAATTTGGATTCTCCACCAAATATCAACGCGTCTCCTGACTTTTAAAACAATATTGTTTGCCTTATTCATCCTCTTCTGATCACCGTATATAAACTCAGCATTATCTCCTATTGGAGAATGATACACTGGTATCCCAATCCTTACCTATACACATCATAATATTTTAAGTTTTGATCCACTCTCATATTCTGGAATATAAAATCCTTCAAGGCTTATTCCCAAAGATCTACATTAATTTATAATAGTTATTTGTTCATTTATAGTTAAGTATTTCTTGAGTAGGATCATACCGGGTCAAGGTACTTGGCATTATGCCTCTGGATATTCCAGACCTTCGCTCATAGGCTCAGGTGACCTCGGTCTCATAGGTAGAGAAACAAATGTCAAAGTATCCTATTAGGTGAGAGGTTACCTAAGTTAGGTCTCTCTAAATTTTGATTCTTACTAATCACATATAAGTCTCATCGACTGATAAATATAAACACACATTTATGCATCATGCATTAGGTTTAAGTTCTAGGCTTACCGGTTTCACACTGAGCGCTCGCCTCAGTGCCTGAAGTTCCCACTGTGTACAGAGTATTTCTTCATGGGGCTTTCTCTTTTCCCTTCCGACTCCCGGGTGAGGATGGTTGTCCTGCCAGTCCACTAGTATAGGTGATGTTCTGCGGTGCCTGGCCTCCTCTTGGTCCGCCCGCCTCATTTGCTGGTGCTTTCTGTGAACCTCTAGCTCCCTTGTATACTCGGCTCCCTGGATTGGAAAAGCATTCCTACTCCTTGTGACCTTCCTTTTTGCAATAGCAGTACTCCACCTTCCTTCTTGCGTAATCTACGCCTGGGTGATCATTTCCACAGTGTTTACAGTAATAGTGACGTCGGGTTAGCTTTTTGCCTCTAGGTGGTGCTGTTCTTAGTGGCTGAGCTTTAATAGTTGGGCCGGTCAGACGAGGGACCTGCTCCTTCGTCTTCTGACCATGGAAATCCTTCCGCCCCTTCTTCTTTTCAAAGAATTTCTTCCCATTCTTGCAGTAACCGCCAGAGGTTGCTCCATCATCATCTCCTTCAGTACTCTTCCTTTTCTTTCTTCCTGCGTCGGAGTAGTCGACTCCTGGTATATAGTCTAACAAACTGGTGCACCGTGCGTAGTACTGGTCAACTGTTTGACTCCCTTGGATTAAGGTCTTGATCTCCTGCCTTTTCTTTTGCTTTAGGTGTTCGGGGTAGAATTTCTCTTGCAACACTTCCACAAACGCTGTCCATCCAAAGTCCAGTGTAGCTCTACGGTGGCCCTCCACAGACCGCCACCAAATGTCAGCTGCGTCATTCAGGTTGTACGCGGCGATGTCGACCTGCTGGTCTTCTAGAACTCTGACAGCGTTGAACGCTTTTTGGTGCTCTACAGTGAACTTCTCCAGTGCGGCCACTGGTGGAACGGAAGCCTTTAATGACGGTGGTTTAATCACGGCTTTAACAGAAACCGTAAATAATATGAAGGCCGGAGTTAATTAATGACGTTTATTAAATTAACCGTAAGCAATAATCGATCGGAGGTAGGCGCGCCTTTTTTAGGACGGACTTTAGATGACGGTTATTTGTGAAACCGTAATCTAAAGTCCCGTGTTGACGCGCGCTTTACGGTCAACGGACTTTAGATTACGGTTTTACTAATAACCGTCATCTAAAGTCCCCGCCCACTGATGGTCAACGACGTCGTCTTGACCTGACGCCAAATATTTCCCGCATTATTTGATTTTTTCGACGCCGCGCGTAATCTAAATTACAGTGAACGACGTCGTCTTACCAGCTTATTTTAGATTAAAAATAACTTTATATTAATGTGTTACATTTGTTTGATCGAATAAGACTCATGGCTCAATGGCCGTGGGTACATGAGTCAACACCATCGATCTTGAGTTCGAAACCCAGCATAGGCCAAATAATTTTCGCGCTATTTTATTAATTTCGTTACACTTTAGATTACGGTTCTTTAGGAACCGTCATGTAAAGTGTGACTTTACATTACGGTTTTCATGTAAACCGTAATCTAAAGTCCTTTTAACTACAACATTTGCCCGTTTACTCTGCACACTGTACTTACAGTAACTCTTCTTCTCTTTCGCGCTATCTTCCTCACTGAAATCGCCTCCTCTCTCCCGTCACCTTGCTAACGGCCATCGCCACCATCGCTCCCACCACCTTTGTCACTCCCATCGCCGCCGGTCACCACCCATCTACCACTGGTCTCACCGTCGACCTCTCTATCGCGTATTGGGTATGCGATCGATTGATTGTCGTTTTTTTCTAACTTTGTTCATATACATGCATTTCGATTGCAAGTTCTAACTTTGTTCATATATTTGTGCCCAGATTCACAGTTAATTGCAACCTAGTTCGTGGGCTGATTTCTACACTACTTGCCCACTTCGGTGCTTAGTAACGGTAATTTTGCAAAGCAAACTGTAAACTGCTGTATTTATTTATTCTTAGCATTTAGTATTACAATTAATAAATAATAGTGTAGTTTTAAAAATGCTACTACTTAAAACTGCCACAGGAAAGAAAGTAAGTTCAAGTATATTACCGATTCCTGAAAATAGCTCATTTTCAACTGCTCAATCTGCTATGCCAGATGCTCTCTGTTTGATTCACAATCTGTGACAGGAATCAACAATGCTATTGTTATAACCACCAGAAAGAATAAGATGAGTTTCGGTATTTTAATGGTTCTAGAATGACTAGTTTCAGTCCTTCAATCTGAAGTACTGCAGAGAAGGTCATAAATAAACTTCATTTATAGTAGAAGAAGATAAGTTTATGTATGTTACTAGTTCTAGATGGTGCGTGCAAATTTGACTTTGATAAAACTGATTTGGAGACGTTAGAAATATAGGGGAGATGCTGTCGATTTTTTTCCGCGGTTTAGCTAGCATTTAACCTTGATTTTTTGATGAATTCTAATGTTGTCGTTTTTCATTTATGCATCAGGACTACGACTTTATTTTGGCTTCCGACCTCAACCGTCTTAGCATCGGCTAATCGTCTACCAGAGGTAAGATTTACATATATACATATAATATTTGACAAACTACCAAACATAGTTATCCGCCCAAGATATACCTAATAGAGGTATATCTTCGGCAGTCCCTGTCGGGACTGTCCATGATTGTTAAATCTCACACCTAGGGTGTGAATGTGTTTTTAATTGTACTTTATTGATTATTTCAGCAGTATCTCTTTATTGTTCTTCGAATGCATATATTATTGATTAATATCATAATATCGTGCATTTGAAGAACTGTAGGGAGATGCTGCCGAAATTTTCAATAAATTACATATTAAAAACACGTTCACCGGTGGGATTTAATACTCATGGATGGATTTAGGTTGATAAGATACAAAAGTGTAAAGACTCTGCCACGGGTGACGGTATGAAATGGCTGCCTTCATATAAATAGCTAGAAGGAGATGGAACGTTCGTGGATTTACAGCGGAAATTTGGACGACAAGTTTTTAGAAGGAGTTGATAAGTTATGCACGGTGTTGGCGAACAATCTGAAACCTACAGACAAGGGATACATATTTTGTCCGTGTATCGACTGCAACAAAACAATCTGAGATATCGCGGCGTTGAAACAATTAAGGAACATCTGATCCGCCGCGGTTTTACAAAAGATTTCCAAGACATAATCCGATGGCATGGTCAGAGTGCGTTCGATGTTATTAAGCCTGACGAAGGGGATAATGGTCAGGCAAACACAGAAACAGAACTTGGAGATGATACAGTTGCTGGTGACCCAGAAGACGTTACAGGGAACGTTGAGCCAGATTTCTGGGATGATGACATTGAGACTATGCTCGAAGATGTGGAACGACATTACTCTAACACGCCAGACAAGCATGAAAATTTGTTGGATTCATCCAAAACACCGTTGTACCCCGGGTGTGACCCTACAAAGTTAAGCAAGTTGAGTGTCGTCCTCAAGCTATTCAACTTGAAAGCGAAACATGGCTGGAGCGACGTAAGTTTCACTGACCTCCTGGAACTATTGAAATACGTTCTTCCGGTGGACAACGTTTTACCAACGACTACGTACTCAGCCAAAAAAATGATGTGCCCAATGGGTATGGGGTACCAGAAAATTCATGCTTGTCCAAATGGTTGCATGCTGTTTTGGAAATCGGATGAATTTGCTGAAAGCTGTTCAGCATGTGGAGCGTCACGGTATAAGAAACAACAAACTCACATCAGCGGTAGTAAGAAAGGTTCACCAGCTAAGGTACTGTGGTACCTGCCCATCATTCCAAGGTTCAGACGTTTGTTCTCCATTGAGAAAGACGCAGAGAATCTTCGGTGGCATTCAGTTCACAGGAAAAAGGATGGCAGATTAAGACATCCCGCTGATGCACCACAGTGGAGAAACATAGACGTAAAATTTCCTGAGTTTGGTAACGAACCGAGAAACCTAAGGCTAGGCTTGTGCACGGATGGGATGAACCCTTACGGTACTTTGAGTAGCATACACAGTACCTGGCCTGTGCTTTTAGTTATTTACAATCTACCGCCATGGTTATGCATGAAACCAAGACACATCTTGTTGTCTTTGTTAATATCTGGTCCAAAGCAACCGGGCAACAAAATTGACGTATTCCTACAACCTTTGATAGAGGATCTACAACTCTTGTGGAATGAAGGGGCTACGGTTTACGACTCATTCAGTAAAGAGGACTTCAATTTGCGTGCCATGTTGTACTGCACAATCAATGATTTCCCCGCCTATGGTAATCTTTCAGGCTATTCAATCAAGGGGGCGTTGGCGTGTCCGATTTGTGGTGAAAACACTTGTAGCATTCGCTTGAAACATAGTGGGAAAACCGTGTATATGGGCCACCGAAAAATGCTTCCAAAAGGACATAAGTATCGAAAGATGGCGAAAGAGTTCGATGGGAAAACTGATCACAGCATGGCGCGCCAGCCTTTGACAGGTACAGAGATTTACAAAAAGTTGGATAATATTGTGAACAACTTCGGGCCGCCAACCAAAAGTGGTGAAAAAAGTGTCTGGAAAAAGAAATCAATATTTTGGGAACTAGAGTACTGGCAGCATCTGGAGGTTAGACATTGTATCGATGGGATGCATGTCGAGAAGAACGTGGGTGAAAGTGTCACTAGCACTCTTTTGAACATAAAAGGAAAGACAAAGGATCATTTGAGGAAGAAAAAGATTTAATTGAGTTGGGCATACGCACAGAGCTTGGCCCGCAAGAACGTGGAAAACGCACATTCTTGCCTCCTGCCTGTCACACTCTGTCTAAAGAAGAGAAACATAGTCTATGCAGTACCCTTTACAACATCAAGGTACCATCAGGTTACTCCTCAAACATAAGAAACCTAGTGTCCATGACAGATTTCAAATTAGTAGGAATGAAATCTCACGATTATCATGTCCTACTTCAAGAATTTTTGCCAATTGCACTACGTGGGATCTTGCCGGATGCTGTCAGACACACAATCACAAACGTCAGTGTCTTCCTCAAATCCATTTCGTCTAAGGTTCTTGATGTGGACACTCTGTCTAAATTACAAAAGGATCTTATTGTGACAATGTGCCAGCTGGAGATGTATTTTCCTCCATCGTTCTTCGACATAATGATACATCTCCTCGTGCATCTTGTAAGAGAGATTCTGATGTGTGGTCCTTTGTACCTTCGCTACATGTATCCGTGAAATACCCCAAACACTAATTACCTTACTTAATAAGGAATTAAATTTAAATGAGACTAGATGATCAACAATTATTCATCTAATGATCATTACTCATCGTAAACAACAGTATATAAATACATAGTTCAAAATGAACACCAAGTTATACATGTAACCTCTAATCACAGCGGGAACAACATTAAGGAGAAAATAACTCCTAAAACAAATACTATATGTAATATTGTAATACATATATAAATGTCACAAATAAAGTGATAAAACTACATGGGATGATCTACATAATCAAACCAAGATTTCATAGACTAAAATCACCCATTTATATACACCAAGACATGGAATATTATATACTATCATACAAAACATTAATAACACATTATGTATCATCAATGTGTGTTATTAATACACCAAAGTTAAAATGAATATCTTTCCCCAATTGTACTGCCGATCACACATGTAAGAAAAGGAAAATAAATTCAAAGAAAATAATTACAAGTACACCTAGCTAGATGAAATAATGACTAACTATTTTCCCCCCTCTTTCTCCTTTTGAACTCGGCTGGCCCTATCATTTCAACAGCCATGAGGAAATAAGGGAACAAGGGAAGTTAAATAATAGAACTAGTTAACTAGTACAAACTATGACAAGAAAGGTTATACTTAAACTAGCATTTCCCCATCACCTCTCTTCTTTTCTACTGGCAACAGCTCCAACCCCACCAAGCACAAGCAGTCTCGGGTACCAGCAAGGAAAGGAAAAATATCTAGCAAACAAGTACACTCCAGCCCTCATGTCACCGGTTGCAAGGGATAAAGCAAAGAGAGGGGAGATTGGACTTAGCAAGTACAATAATGGCATAAAGCATGGATGACTTTTGCTAAAAGACAAATCAACTCACCTCCCCTCCCTTCTTGATCTCGGCTGGTAAGCCATCAACCCATCAACCAGGCCGGTTACCTATACAAATGAAAAAAATAACAAATAAACAACTAAATCAAGTACACCTACTCTAGACTTCTAAACAAGACCTTCCTTCTTCTTATACTCCCTTCCTTACTCAGAGAGGACTTGCTCATGCTCACGTGAGACACATTCTTTTCCCCTCTCTTCCTTATCTCTCGGTTGACAGCAGCACTAGACCATCCTTATTCTTCCTCTTCCACCGGAAACAACAGCTGCTGCAGCATTCTCTTCTTTCTTTCTTTCCCAACCGAGAACCACAACTACAACCAGCAACAACAAGTCCATCTTCTACCCCTTTTTACCCTCACTGTTCATGTCTTAAACTTCATTCTTCTACAACAGAAAACTCCCCATGATTCTCCTGCATATTCAACCGTGAAGCTCTGAACTTGGGCCATGCAGCAACATGTTAAATGAGAAGGTAAACAAGGCTAGAAAACATCACCTCTTTCTCTGTTTTCTTTTCCAGAAAAAAAAAAACTGCAACTCTAACATCTTTCAAACCTGCTCCGTACGCTATTGAAGGGGTTTTCTTCCAGCCTTTCCCTGAGCAAGAACCTGCACAAGACAACCAACACCAGCCACGTGAAAAGAGGTGAGAAAAAAAAAATGCAAGATACTGCACTTCTTCCTCCTCTGTTTTGTCCGAGAACATGTACTGTTTCAAACCATGTTTTAACTCTCCTCTTGCGCCAGCTAAAGAAGAGTTCCATCCTTTCCTTGAGCAAACAGAAGCCACCATTATCAACCTGCACTAACAAAAAAAAAAGACCTCCATTGGTCAATCTGCAACAACAAGCAAAACAGCAACAAATAAGGTAAGGAAAGGACCGTATAGAATCTCTTCTCTTCCTCGGTTCTGTCTATGAAATACTGCTCTAATATGTTATTCTTTCCCCTCTTGGCGCCAGTTTTAAGAGGCTTCCAACCTTCCTTTAACACAAGAAACAGCCATGAAATAACTAGCAACAACCTGGTCAAATAAGGTAAGAAAAAAAAAACTGGCGTGAGACCTCCATACTTCCATTCCTCTGTTTGTTTCGAAAAACAATATTGCATCCAACCTGGCTTTAAGCCTTTTTCCTTGCGTCAGCTGAAGGAGTTCCAGTCCCTTCTAACCAGCCAAATCGCTGTTATCACTCATCATTGATGAGCTTCAAACCAGAGGTAACATACGGCACAAGAGCAAGCTCCTTTCAGCTTCTTCGCTTAATTTTTCTTCCATGAAAACTGAACCATTCCTTTCCCCTCTAGGCAGCCGAGAACACAAGATGAGTTTCCAGACTTTACAAGGTAAAACCCCATCCTTTCTAAGCTTCAAAATCTGTACTTAAACCCTTTGAATAAGTAACATTAAGAGGCACTGATGAGTGCTGTTTCCATGCGCATGTACGGTGACCAACTGAAGCTGCCTCACCTCTGGATGGCCACGGCAACAGAGGGATATCACTGGAGGAGAAATCAAGTAACAAGGTGAATGAGTGACTAACCTATGGGTTACGTGAGTTCTTAAACAAAAAAAAATAAAGATACAAGCTAACTTAAATTACATAACTATATAGTACCAAGGGGGTACGAGGCTGGAAGGAAATCTGGACAAAAGTGTCGTGAGAGTGAGCTGGTGGAGATTTAGTGCTGACCAAAACCAGGTAATATAATGCCTAAACTATGCTTAAAATTACCGAGAGCAGTATATGCATCATGTGTATTATTAAACCTTGAACATGTATAGAAATGAGTGTGTTGTACCGTAAAAATGTGTGGAGCTTATGCGTAATGTTAGTATAATATAACTAATTATTTACAGCCCACCAACGATAAAAAATTATGTCTTGTAAAATGGATGAAAAATGTTTTAAGTAGAGCTGGGAAGAACTGAAGCAAAATCGTGGAGATTTAAGTGGTTTTTTGGGGAACATTTAATGATATTTTGAAACTAAATTTAAGCTACATTCTAGGCTGAATTCTTGAACCATGGTATATTATTTATTTAAATTTAAATTGTAATTATTGAATTATGGGGTAGAAAAAGAATTATGCAAACTTCTGGTGATAAATAAAATTCTAATAAACATAATCACCTATGAACACCTTAGGAAAATATTAGTAAAAGTTATTAAGTCACAACATGATATAAGTAGATTATAAACCTTATAACGTTTAGATGAACAAAGGATTTACAAATGGGGTGAAACCAAAATTTAATAAAATAGGGGTGCAAAATTTAATTAAGAAACTGTGAGGATTAACTTTGGAATTTAAAAATATAAAGTAGAATTTTATAAAGGTAAAAGGGGTTAAATGCAAAAAAAAAATGGGAAATTAAATGCGTCTTCTCATAAAATAATGATAAATGTAGGCAAAAAGAGGAATTTAATGGTCAGCTTTTACTACAAAAGAGGTTTGACTAATTTAGGAAATTTAATTTCACTAAATTGGAGAGTTAATAAACATTAAGTTAAAAAACATGGTTTTTGAAACAATATGGGACTAGAGTGCAAATACCAAAAATATAAGGGCTAAAATGTGATTCCTAAGTTCCTAAGGGTCGGTTAGAATAAGGAAAAATTGTGGGTATTTTCGGAAATATACCAAGGGTATAACTATGGTTTTAGTGTAATTTCGGGAAATATGGAGCTATAATGAAATTAATAAAAATAGCAGGGCCTATTCGTAACTAGCTAAAGATTGGGGTTGTGATTTTTAGCGATTTAATGAAGTAAGGTTTATAATATGTAGTTTCAATAATAACATACCACATTTAGGAAACTTGCGGGGTTAAGTTGTAAAATACCGAAAGGTAGGATGTAAATCGGAATTAAATTAAGTTAGTGGGCTGCATGAAATTTGGAAGAATATCTAGTTTGGATATTGAAATTTAAATAGTTGATATGGGTAATGTAAGGTTTAAATGTTAAACTTGTAGGATTGTAAAATAAAGAGGGAAGGGTTACAAATACAAGGAAAAGGGACTGGTAGAGATTTTTGAAAAATACATATGCATATATGAATGGGCGGGCGGAGCGTAATATATGTAAGTGTTGTGTATGTATATATAAGATTGATGAACCTTAGGTTATAATTAAATAGAAGTAGAAATGTGACGAGAATAATATTTGTTGGTTTTGCAAATAATTAAAGAGGAATGGGAAGGAATGTAATTTCCGAACTATGTGGGCTGGTGGAGAATTTCAAAAATATGGGCTGAAAATAAGAATAAGGTTTACAATGATATGAGTGACATTATGTTAGGATATAACAAGATATGTCATAAGGAAATTATTATAGCATAAGCACCTCATAAACATTTACATAAATGACGAATGTATTCATTACGGAAAATGTTACAATTCGTAGAATACGATTTCTAAGAAGAAGGGGACATATAATATGACTGACAAGTCAAGTACGATGTTATACAGTTAGAAATAAAACTGAAACGCGATTAAAATAAATATAGCAGCAACTATATACTAAACTCATGCATACGTAATTAACAACTATACACCCACGTGAGAACGGGCAAAAACGATAAATGTAATCAGAGAATTCCCATGCAAACACGTATACGAAAAATGTATACATACACGTAAACGACCCAGTGATATGTAAGTTATTAAAGGATTTAATTCTCAACGGAAAAACATTGTCGAGTTACCGAATAATGCGTACTCGCAAACTGTAACATACAATAATCTAAATTTGAACGAATAACCGACTAAGAATTTATTACGGGATAGAGGTTAGAACTTATTTTGATACGGTGAGGTAGGTTCGGGATGTAAATACTAATGATATACTACATTTCCAGTAGACTGGGTTGCGAGTGTCGAATTACAAAGGATTAGAGGGTGAGCGTGGTCCCGCACGCTAGCATTACATCGGTGTACGGTACGTTCTATATGGTCCGAGTGTTCCTGAGGGCTTCCTCGGGTTCTGGTATGTGTGTATGCATGACAAGAGTGATATGTTTGCTATGTGTTGTGGTTGTGGATTTAAATGCTTATTGTTTCGCGACCTTTATTTTACGCGACGATTACAATTTGTAAATTGTATACGAAAACGTGGATCGGATTGTGGATGGTAATATGGAAATGGTAAAAGAAAATAACTGTGATCTTATTATATAAACCTGAGGATGAACGCAGCCTAGGCGACGTCTAGGCGAAGGTAAACGACCTTAAAGGTCCTTACATTGAGAATACACTCTACATAACCTAAGCATAGATCTTAGGTAAAGGTCACGGACCGAATTACATGGTGGAATTAAGTAAACAATTAAGATGAGGAAAATAAACCCAGGGTAGTCACGGACTACATGGTTGCGCATAGGTGATCACCAAAGAGAGGGAACGACCGGATAGGGTTCTCTCGCTATGGAAACTCCAACGAGCCGGATACGATCGTTGGTCAGAGGGCACGCTGTTGGTGCAATGGCTCCGGCCGTCAGGCCTCTGCGGACTCCTGACAAACCGCACTATTATAGTGCACCAGAGCGACTGCTCCAGAAGGGGAAGCTTATACGGGTTGTCCTAACATGACGCCCACTCTAATTGAACAAGTTAAGTAAAAATGGCTCCGGCCGTCAGGCCTCTGCGGACTCCTGACAAACTGCACTGTTAAAGTGCATCAGAGCGACTGCTCCTGAAGAGGAGTTTATACGGGTTGTCCTAACATGACGCCCACCTTAATTGAGCAAATTAAGTAAAAGTTATGAAATAATTTAAGGAAATATTCTTAGCCCTGAACAACGAAACAAGAATGCCTCAAGGTCGCTTAACAGGATTGTTTAAGAGAGTGTAACTCTCGCACCGTTAATTGATGTTGTTTGTATACTTGCTTATTGCTTGTTGTGGATTTTGGTGATTGCATGAATTTATTGTATGAACTTATATGTGTGATGATTATTGTTGTTATATTGTTATTGTGAATGAAATGGTACAGCATGAAATTGGGACAGCATGTTAACAATTGGGCTAAATAACTTGAGTAGTCTTAGGGTTCATGAAGGTTATTAGTTCGTGCTCAGCGTTGGCTGAGCCTATACGGCCCCACTTTCAGGATTGAAGCGGACGAAGACCGAACGCGAGCGCGGGATTCTTGGCTAACAGTTTACTTACGTACGACATGGTTGTTTACGTTATCGTTTACGAACATTGTGGTATTGGGATAGATAGATGGCTCACTGTTCTCTCGGAATTTATTCGGTTTGTAATTTTAGTTGTATTAAATCTCTGTCATCACAGCGGTAGTGTAGATTGGATAGTTGGTAAACGCTTCGTTACTCGCATGGGCGGGTAACGGCGGGTAACACCCAGTTATTTGTAGGCGACTTTTAATTACCGTTGCGAATCGACTGATATTTATGTTAGGCGCGCTAGTTTAACCGGAATTTTAGAGTAGGGGTGTTACAAAAGTGGTATCAGAGCGGAGTACCGCTCTGATGACGAGATAATTAGGGTTAAGACAGTGAGCATAGGATTATAGGAATATGGGGAACGCTTGTGAGGTACGAGACATCTGGTCTTAAACGAACCAGTGCCCTAACGACGCGAAGGCGTAACAATATCAGCCTTAATGGCACTCTAATATTACTGATTACCGTACGGAGAACTACCGAGTAAAGACACGGCATGCAGTGTTATAGACGTCGAGAAGAAGTGGAAACCACTCAGAACGAGGCAAGACGAGGGTATTGGAGGTCCTGCGATTCCGAATAACATAGAACCCTGTCCAGTTAACCAAGATTGCTGAAACGCAACCCCAAGATAGGAATGTCATACCGTGGACAAATGGGGTACTCCATCTGCCGGACCCGAAGCACCATATGGTAGCTACGTGGGGCAGACCCCAGTTGGTAGAAACAATTAGAAGGGGGGAGGAGTCATCTAGGGGCAAGTACCCCAAAATTTGTGAGAACCCTAGGCGCTGGTACTAGTACTCAGCGCGAACTAGGAAGCCACGAACCCTTAACTTAATAAACTACATGAGCGCACACATCAAACGCTCTCCTTCCACCACGATGAAACTAAAGACAAAACGTAGAAAAAGCTTAACTTAGAGTACCCAGGAAAAGGACTACCCTAGAGAACTTGACATACCTTAACGAACTGTAGTAACCACGATAATTCCCTTTTCAAGATAAATTATCTAAGCCGTCCTCAACCAACCGAAGCGTCCCCGAGACCAACCATTACCAAACCAATAACTCAACCTGCACGGCGCGCTTGCTACAGCAAGCGCCATGAAAACCAATATACTAATAATTCTTCCTACCTCGCGCACTTGCCACCGCAAGTGCTGCACCTACAATTAAACCTCACAAGGCCGTAAAGACCACAGTGAATGATACCATGACTACCGAAATTACCAACACATTCGTACAACTTTAGTATCAATCCCATAAATGCAACCTGACACGAGTAGGAACACAAGAACCCTCAAACATGAGACCTACAAACCTCAGGACGACCGAAAGAGTCCGACCATCATAACAAATGGCATACAACAGCCCGTAACAATTACACTGGTTAGAAATTAACGAACCATTAATATCGGGTTAAGAGCCAAACACCATAGGCGTGTACCGGCATTGGATGCCGACCATTATCAATGACGGGTGTCGAGTCCTTAGAATGACCACGACCCCATATGAAATATTATAACACCTCCTAAATACATCACTATCCTTAACGGTGGTAGGAAAACCAAAGAACCAAAGTACACCAGCTGTAAACAGCAAGAATACATCTAATTCAACGAATGGGATACCGAATACGAATACTCGAACAAATAATAATAATAATAAATAATAATAATAATAACTCATTCCGGATATGTAGGAATTGTAAAACGAGGTACGATCATGTCGTAATCAGGGCCGGTGTTATGCTCACAGTGGCACACGTAAACATACAATGAATACCGGAAAAGGAAAATATGTTAACTCTCTATAAGATCAAAAATCAGACGTATTATAACGCAACACAGTTTTTACATGAATCGATCGTACCATAGATGCGGACCAGTGTTGAATACTTCGACAATTAACACCTAAAGCACCACCCTTACAAAGGAGTACCAAAATCAACAAGAGAGGACAAATGTCAAGATAGGAGTATACATACCACACTCTGAGTTCAAACCTCTTACACAAAGTAAACATGGAACATTAACTTCCTCCATCCATAAATATCCCCATAATTAGAACAAGGGCATTAGAGATTTTGTACTCTATATACATGACGTTGCTATACATAACATAAAACTTCCACCATAGAGTTCTATACAACAAGTACGAGTAAATAGAGTGGTTATATACTACACTTTATCATTTATACCCTTGCGATGGTAACATTGTTATTCTATTTGATCACACTGATCATTTGGATGGGATCCCCACATAAAGAGAGCGGCTACTACCGCCGGTATTACACCATACAACAGGGGACAAGAAAGAAGTACGTGTTCAAGATATGTCGCCTGCTAACGCGACGACTGTGAGGGATAATAAGTATGTAAATTAAAAAGAAAAAAAAATCATAATACAAGAGATAAGCTTAAATAAAGACATCTAAATGTACACCTAGAAGGACATGAGTCCAGGAGAGCGAAATTACCGCCTCCGACTACCTTTCTAACATATGCCAAAAAGGACAGCAACACCTGAAACGAAATGAATAATAACGGAAACCGTTCTAAGTCAAATTACAGCAAGGACTCCCATAAAAAGAGGGAACGTGAACCTTAGCCACGGGATTTGGAATCACAACAATAATGCAACCCAGGAAATAGTATGAAGCAGGGGAAACTAGAATACGTACCATAAACAACATGAATGACCTACAAATACAAGAGCGTGAAACAACGAACAAGCGCTAAACCACATAAGAACCAGATAACGATGACTGAGAGTCAACGCACGATCACTACGACAAATAACTCATTAAACAATTGACCAACAGATACTTTTATACAATGATTGTAGAACCCTTCATAACCTCAGTGAATTTATGTCAGTAATGAACCCAATGACAAGGGAGAAAACTACCTCATGATATTACAATATAAACTTCCCATCAGGGCACGATATCGCAAACATTCACAGAACATAAAATACATAATCATACCCATTGAACAAGGGACCCAGAGAAACAAAACAATCTCATTGGGGCACACCCTAATATTGTTTGAGAAGGAGATTAACGAAAGAATACCTCACAATTATAAACGTGTAACGTACACTGCGAGTACACAAAAACGAGATGTGCGACGACTGCGCTCCATAGGAGCTTGTAGACTTGACAGGCTTAATTACGAGCTAGTCAAGTAGGTAGTAATGTATCAGTAGGGTACCCCACATGTAACCTAGTGGTGAAAGGAACACAAGAAGTAGTCAACTCCGTGCCGAGGTCAGCGACATAAACCTAAACCAGTGCAAATAACAACCTCGAATAAATTAACGAGAAGAGCCTCAACTAAAACAATGAGACTAAGGAAACCAAAACCTCAAATATAATACGACCAGGGTCGTAACTTCACGAGGGAGTGATTAAAACACAACAATATAAAGGGAAATCTCTCGACATACGAGAGAGCTGATAGTCAGCAAAGTGACAAGAAATGAAAACTTATTGAACGAGCAAGCAAATATGTGAACACTTATAAAGATAAAGGATCTACCAACATTGGAAAATTAGACCACCTAGAGGATACCGACGAAAGATGGTAACTGCCACCCAGGAGTGGGGCATTAAGAGAACCATTCCACATACTAAAGACATAAACAATACTTTACGACATAACAACCACCAGATGCCCGGATGAAGAACAATGATACGTTCCACTCACAATGGGCTAAACACAAACACATTACTATGAAATAAAAAAAAAGAGGCAGAGCTAGTACACTAGGGGATACCCCTAAACCTTAAGGCAAGTACACAATAACCAATAACTATCAAATCGGTCAAATATGGTACACACATAAGTGAGCATTATAAATAACCATTGGAAACAAATAAGTTGGCAAAGACCAGACGAGAGGAACTCATTAGAACTCAATGATAAGAAACATACACAAATATAAAATTACACTCCGGATGAAATAACATGAAAAATCAAAGGATATAAAACATACCAGGAGGCAAACGCCTCAACTGCCTGGGAGCATAACCACACAGGACACTGAAAGAAGCAGGACACAATATGAGAACAATGAATGAATTTCCCTAACAAGAGCAGGGTGAACCACACAAACATTGTGATTAGGCCAATATACAAAAATACAACATACATCATCAAAAATACCTAACAAATACTACAACTAACATATTACTTCGAACAAAACGATCTGGAGACACGGGATGACAAGGATTATATCCATGAATATATAGACTAGTATGCCTCAAGATGGCTGAGACAAGAGCAAAAAGCACGAAGTACTAACGGTAATCAATACCACATTTCACGCCAACCGAAAGCTAGTGAGTGAATACAAAGAACACTTGACGATATAGTACGCGCATGTGCGCTAGTAATCCAGGACACCGGGATAGGCCATCCAAATCTAATCAAGCATTCGTGCAATATAGATACCTTGTTTCTTAAAGCATGAAAGACCGTGCATGACACAGTCACATTAAAATGGGAAAGGCAATAAGTTACTACTAATAAATAATATATTTAACACCGATAAGAACGAAAGGGCAAATTGAGCCCTATGTTCATGGGTCTGCACCTCACTACGGAGCGAGTGGGCCCATCAGAACGTGTTTAGAAGAGTGCACAAGTACTCCGCACTTTTAGCTGAAAAAAGTACCCGACTCTCCATTCATATATTTTAGAGCCCAAAAGACTAGAGTTTAACCCACGTCTCAGATAAGAGACGACTCCACTCCTCATTTCCAATACGAGAAGGAGGGAGACCAAGTATCCAACGCTCTTCTGATAGCAGCTGTTCGATACCTTGGGGGTCACGGGGCGTAACCCTTTTTAAGGGGGGTAGAGCCTCTTGGCGTATACCAAGATTCTATGTTGTTTTGGTTGTTTGTTGTGCGTATGCGGGGCATACTTGATATGTTGCGGAATTTACGTGCTTAAGCACTTGGATGAATTTAGGTTGGTAGCGTTTTCTTGATTATAACGTATGCAAGGCATATTGTTGAATATCTGATTTGTTTGCGCACGTATGCACTTGGTGGTATTTTTATGTATCCGATGAGATACTTGGATAGTTATCGGTGTCTATGTAGGGATTTATGTATTAGGTATTGTGCACTTGTGTTGCACCTCGTGTGGATGTGTGTAATTGTATGATACAACTAAGCTATGAGATGCATATTATTATTGCACTTGAGTTGGTTTACGCACCTGTTGCACTTTAAATCATGGAGGTACGGGACTTGATCCCTAGGATTGAAGTTAGTCATGGAACTAGATTCATCTAGGAACAATTGATTAGATGTGAGACTTCGGGTCGAAGTCTTTTTAAGGGGGGTAGATTGAAATACCCCAAACACTAATTACCTTACTTAATAAGGAATTAAATTTAAATGAGACTAGATGATCAACAATTATTCATCTAATGATCATTACTCATCGTAAACAACAGTATATAAATACATAGTTCAAAATGAACACCAAGTTATACATGTAACCTCTAATCACAGCGGGAACAACATTAAGGAGAAAATAACTCCTAAAACAAATACTATATGTAATATTGTAATACATATATAAATGTCACAAATAAAGTGATAAAACTACATGGGATGATCTACATAATCAAACCAAGATTTCATAGACTAAAATCACCCATTTATATACACCAAGACAAGGAATATTATATACTATCATACAAAACATTAATAACACATTATGTATCATCAATGTGTGTTATTAATACACCAAAGTTAAAATGAATTATCTTTCCCCAATTGTACTGCCGATCACACATGTAAGAAAAGGAAAATAAATTCAAAGAAAATAATTACAAGTACACCTAGCTAGATGAAATAATGACTAACTATTTTCCCCCCTCTTTCTCCTTTTGAACTCGGCTGGCCCTATCATTTCAACAGCCATGAGGAAATAAGGGAACAAGGGAAGTTAAATAATAGAACTAGTTAACTAGTACAAACTATGACAAGAAAGGTTATACTTAAACTAGCATTTCCCCATCACCTCTCTTCTTTTTCTACTGGCAACAGCTCCAACCCCACCAAGCACAAGCAGTCTCGGGTACCAGCAAGGAAAAGGAAAAATATCTAGCAAACAAGTACACTCCAGCCCTCATGTCACCGGTTGCAAGGGATAAAGCAAAAGAAGAGGGGAGATTGGACTTAGCAAGTACAATAATGGCATAAAGCATGGATGACTTTTGCTAAAAGACAAATCAACTCACCTCCCCTCCCTTCTTGATCTCGGCTGGTAAGCCATCAACCCATCAACCAGGCCGGTTACCTATGCAAATGAAAACAAATAACAAATAAACAACTAAATCAAGTACACCTACTCTAGACTTCTAAACAAGACCTTCCTTCTTCTTATACTCCCTTCCTTACTCAGAGATGACTTGCTCATGCTCACGTGAGACACATTCTTTCCCCCTCTCTTCCTTATCTCTCGGTTGACAGCAGCACTAGACCATCCTTATTCTTCCTCTTCCACCGGAAACAACAGCTGCTGCAGCATTCTCTTCTTTCTTTCTTTCCCAACCGAGAACCACAACTACAACCAGCAACAACAAGTCCATCTTCTACCCCTTTTTACCCTCACTGTTCATGTCTTAAACTTCATTCTTCTACAACAGAAAACTCCCCATGATTCTCCTGCATATTCAACCGTGAAGCTCTGAACTTGGGCCATGCAGCAACATGTTAAATGAGAAGGTAAACAAGGCTGGAAAACATCACCTCTTCTCTGTTTTCTTTTCCAGAAAAAAAAAACTGCAACTCTAACATCTTTCAAACCTGCTCCGTACGCTATTGAAGGGGTTTTCTTCCAGCCTTTCCCTGAGCAAGAACCTGCACAAGACAACCAACACCAGCCACGTGAAAAGAGGTGAGAAAAAAAAAATGCAAGATACTGCACTTCTTCCTCCTCTGTTTTGTCCGAGAACATGTACTGTTTCAAACCATGTTTTAACTCTCCTCTTGCGCCAGCTAAAGAAGAGTTCCATCCTTTCCTTGAGCAAACAGAAGCCACCATTATCAACCTGCTAACAAAAAAAAAAAGACCTCCATTGGTCAATCTGCAACAACAAGCAAAACAGCAACAAATAAGATAAGGAAAGGACCGTATAGAATCTCTTCTCTTCCTCGGTTCTGTCTATGAAATACTGTTCTAATATGTTCTTCTTTCCCCTCTTGGCGCCAGTTTTAAAAGGCTTCCAACCTTCCTTTAACACAAGAAACAGCCATGAAATAATAGCAACAACCTGGTCAAATAAGGTAAGAAAAAAAAAACTGGTGTGAGACTTCCATACTTCCATTCCTCTGTTTGTTTCGAAAAACAATATTGCATCCAACCTGGCTTTAAGCCTTCTTCCTTGCGTCAGCTGAAGGAGTTCCAGTCCCTTCTAACCAGCCAAATCGCTGTTATCACTCATCATTGATGAGCTTCAAACCAGAGGTAACATACGGCACAAGAGCAAGCCCTTTCAGCTTCTTCGCTTAATTTTTCTTCCATGAGAACTGAACCATTCCTTTCCCCTCTAGGCAGCCGAGAACACAAGATGAGTTTCCAGACTTACAAGGTAAAACCCCATCCTTTCTAAGCTTCAAAATCTGTACTTAAACGCTTTGAATAAGTAACATTAAGAGGCACTGATGAGTGCTGTTTCCATGCGCATGTACGGTGACCAATGAAGCTGCCTCACCTCTGGATGGCCACAGCAACAGAGGGATATCACTGGAGGAGAAATCAAGTAACAAGGTGAATGAGTAACTAACCTATGGGTTACGTGAGTTCTTAAACAAAAAAAAAAATAAAGATACAAGCTAACTTAAATTACATAACTATATAGTACCAAGGGGGTACAAGGCTGGAGAGGAAATCTGGACAAACAAGTGCCGTGAGAGTGTAGCTGGTGGAGATTTAGTGCTGACCAAAACCAGGTAATATAATGCCTAAACTATGCTTAAAATTACCGAGAGCAGTATATGCATCATGTGTATTATTAAACCTTAAACATGTATAGAAATGAGTGTGTTGTACCGTAAAAATGTGTGGAGCTTATGCGTAATGTTAGTATAATAGAACTAATTATTTACAGCTCACCAACGTTAAAAATTATGTCCTGTAAAATGGATGAAAAATGTTTTAAGTAGAGCTGGGAAGAACTGAAGCAAAATCGTGGAGATTTAAGTGATTTTTTGGGGAACATTTTAATGATATTTTGAAACTAAATTTAAGCTACATTCTAGGCCGAATTCTTGAACCATGGTATATTATTTATTTGAATTTAAATTGTAATTATTGAATTTTGGGGTAGAAAAAGAATTATACAAACTTCTAGTGATAAATATAATTCTAATGAACATAATCACCTATGAACACCTTAGGAAAATATTAGTAAAAGTTATTAAGTCACAACATGATATAAGTAGATTATAAACCTTATAAACATTTAGATGAACAAAGGATTTATAAATGGGGTGAAACCAAAATTTAATAAAATATGGGGTGCAAAATTGAATTAAGAAACTGTGAGGATTAACTTTGGAATTTAAAAATATAAAGTATGAGTTTTATAAAGGTAAAAGGGGTTAAATGCAAAAAAATGGGAAATTAAATGGGTCTTCTCATAAATAATGATAAATGTAGGCAAAAAGAGGAATTTAATGGTCAGCTTTGACTACAAAAGAGGTTTGACTAATTTAGGAAATTTAATTTAACTAAATTGGAGAGTTAATAAACATTAAGTTAAAAACATGGTTTTTGAAACAATATGGGACTAGAGTGCAAATACCAAAAATATAAGGGCTAAAATGTGATTCCTAAGTTCCTAAGGGTCGGTTTAGAATAAGGAAAAATTGTGGGTATTTTCGGAAATATAACCAAGGGTATAATATATGGTTTTAGTGTAATTTCGGGAAATATAGAGCTATAATGAAATTAATAAAAATAGCAGGGCCTATTCGTAACTAGGTAAAGATTTGGGGTTGATTTTTAGTGATTTAACGAAGTAAGGTTATAATATGTAGTTTAAATAATAACATACCACATTTAGGAAACTTGCGGGGTTAAGTTGTAAAATACCGAAAGGTAGGATGTAAATCGGAATTAAATTAAGTTAGTGGGCTGCATGAAATTTGGAAGAATATCTAGTTTGGATATTGAAATTTAAATAGTTGATATGTGTAATGTAAGGTTTAAATGTTAAACTTGTAGGATTGTAAAATAAAGAGGGAAAGGTTACAAATACAAGGAAAAGGGACTGGTAGAGATTTTTGAAAAATACATATGCATATATGAATGGGCGGGAGCGTAAATATATGTAAGTGTTGTGTATGTATATATTAAGATTGATGAACCTTAGGTTAATTAAATAGAAGTAGAAATGTGACGAGAATAATATTTGTTGGTTTTGCAAATAATTAAAGAGGAATGAGAAGGAATGTAATTTCCGAAACTATGTGGGCTGGTGGAGAATTTCATAAATATGGGCTGAAAATAAGAATAAGGTTTACAATGATATGAGTGACATTATGTTAGGATATAACAAGATATGTCATAAGGAAATTATTATAGCATAAGCATACCTCATAAACATTTACATAAATGACGAATGTATTCATACGGAAAATGTTACAATTCGTAGAATACGATTTCTAAGAAGAAGGGGACAATAATATGACTGACAAGTCAAGTACGATGTTATACAGTTAGAAATAAAACTGAAACGCGATTAAAATAAATATAGCAGCAACTATATACTAAACTCATGCATACGTAATTAACAACTATACACCCACGTGAGAACGGGAGTGAAAACGATAAATGTAATCAGAGAATTCCCATGCAAACACGTATACGAAAAATGTATACATACACGTAAACGACCCAGTGATATGTAAGTTATTAAAGGATTTAATTCTCAACGGAAAAACATTGTCGAGTTACCGAATAATGCGTACTCGCAAACTGTAACATACAATAATATCTAAATTTGAACGAATAACCGACTAAGAATTTATTACGGGATAGAGGTTAGAACTTATTTTGATACGGTGAGGTAGGTTCGGGATGTAAATACTAATGATATACTACATTCCAGTAGACTGGGTTGTGAGTGTCGAATTACAAAGGATTAGAGGGTGAGCGTGGTCCCGCACGCTAGCATTACATCGGTGTACGGTACGTTCTATATGGTCCGAGTGTTCCTGAGGGCTTCCTCGGGTTCTGGTATGTGTGTATGCATGACAAGAGTGATATGTTGCTATGTTGTGGTTGTGGATTTAAATGCTTATTGTTTCGCGACCTTTATTTTACGCGACGGATTACAATTTGTAAATTGTATACGAAAATGCGGATCGGATTGTGGATGGTAATATGGAAATGGTAAAGAAAATAACTGTGATCTTATTATATAAACCTGAGGATGAACGCAGCCTAGGCGACGTCTAGGCGAAGGTAAACGACCTTAAAGGTCCTTACATTGAGAATACACTCTACATAACCTAAGCTAGATCTTAGGTAAAGGTCACGGACCGAATTACATGGTGGAATTAAGTAAACAATTAAGATGAGGAAAATAAACCCAGGGTAGTCACGGACTACATGGTTGCGCATAGGTGATCACCAAAGAGAGGGAACGACCGGATAGGGTTCTCTCGCTATGGAAACTCCAACGAGCCGGATACGATCGTTGGTCAGAGGGCACTGCTGTTGGTGCAATGGCTCCGGCCGTCAGGCCTCTGCGGACTCCTGACAAACCGCACTATATAGTGCACCAGAGCGACTGCTCCAGAAGGGGAAGCTTATACGGGTTGTCCTAACATGACGCCCACTCTAATTGAACAAGTTAAGTAAAAATGGCTCCGGCCGTCAGGCCTCTGCGGACTCCTGACAAACTGCACTGTTAAAGTGCATCAGAGCGACTGCTCCTGAAGAGGAAGTTTATACGGGTTGTCCTAACATGACGCCCACCTTAATTGAGCAAATTAAGTAAAAGTTATGAAATAATTTAAGGAAATATTCTTAGCCCTGAACAACGAAACAAGAATGCCTCAAGGTCGCTTAACAGGATTGTTTAAGAGAGTGTAACTCTCGCACCGTTAATTGATGTTGTTTGTATACTTGCTTATTGCTTGTTGTGGATTTTATGGTGATTGCATGAATTTATTGTATGAACTTATATGTGTGATGATTATTGTTGTTATATTGTTATTGTGAATGAAAATGGTACAGCATGAAATTGGGACAGCATGTTAACAATTGGGCTAAATAACTTGAGTAGTCTTAGGGTTCATGAAGGTTATATAGTTCGTGCTCAGCGTTGGCTGAGCCTATACGGCCCCCACTTTCAGGATTGAAGCGGACAAAGACCGAACGCGAGCGCGGGATTCTTGGGATAGCTAACAGTTTACTTACGTACGACATGGTTGTTTACGTTATCGTTTACGAACATTGTGGTATTGGGATAGATAGATGGCTCACTGTTCTCTCGGAATTTATTCGGTTTGTAATTTTAGTTGTATTAAATCTCTGTCATCACAGCGGTAGTGTAGATTGGATAGTTGGTAAACGCTTCGTTACTCGCATGGGGGGTAACGGCGGGTAACACCCAGTTATTTGTAGGCGACTTTTAATTACCGTTGCGAATCGACTGATATTTATGTTAGGCGCGCTAGTTTAACCGGAATTTAGAGTAGGGGTGTTACAATCCGTTCGAAAGGTACATGGGTGTCCTGAAGAAGAAAATGAAGAACCGTCGTCACCCAGAGGGTAGTATTATAGAGGGCACTATCACAGAGGAAGTTGTAGACTTCTGCACCAATTACCTAGAAGGTGTCGATACCATTGGACTTCCACGTTCTAGACACGAGGGCAGATTGAAGGGTGTTGGCACGGTTGGAAGGAAACTGAAAAGAATTGACATAGACACTCTTAACAAAGCTCATTTAGTTGTGCTAAGTCATCTTGAAGATGTTGAACCATACTTTGATGAACACTTGTGTGTTTTAAGAGCACAATATCCAAACATGAGTGACGTTAGACTACAAAATGAGCAGAATAGGACATTTGTCCGATGGTTCAAAGAGAGAGTGTTGTCCGATCAGTCCACGAATGTGCCTGAACTGATTAAAGTAGTTGCATTTGGACCAAATCTGGATGTAATTTCTTATGAGGGGTACGATGTCAACGGATTCACCTTTTTCACAGAACGTCAGGATCAGAAGTCAACGAATCAAAACAGTGGTGTAGAGCTTGAAGCTTATCAAAACTTATATGACATCGGTGTCGTGGGTCATAGTCCTGTCTCGGTACAACAATCATATTTCGGTGTTATACAAGACATCTGGGTATTGGACTACAACAGCTACGAAATGTGTGTTTTCCGCTGTAACTGGGTTAACAACAATCATGGCTACCGTGAGGAGGAGCATGGTATGAAACTGGTTGATCTGTCTAGAGCTACTCCCACGGTTGAGCCATTCGTTGTTGGGACGAAGGTTAAGCAGATATTTTATGTAACTGATCCCTGTAATCCTAGATGGTCTGTTGTGCTTAAAGGGAGAAGAGGAATAGTTGGTGTGGATGGTGTGGTTGATGAGGATGAGTATGATGCAGAAGATGAACCTCCAACTGTTCCTATTTCATTGGAAGAGGCTGAGGTCACAGGTCATCGTGAGTATATACGATCAGACCATAACGAGGGAATGTGGGTTGAGAGATAATGGTGTATGTAAGTTATTACTATAAAAATTTATATGAAATTAACACTCTTTTATTTATTGCTTGTTTATGACCATTATGAAATGCTTAATTTAATTCAAATTGTATTTCAATCCTTGCAGGCATGGCTGATCAGGACATGGCTGATGAAGAGTTCGATTTATTTTGTCGTGAGGAGGAGGAAAATGAGCAGCAAATGGTACCGGTCCCATCTACATCTGCCGCTGCTGCTGTTGCCCCATCCACATCTGCCGCTGCTGCTGTTGGCCCTTCCATGAGTGCACCTTCTACGAGTGCTACTCAGAGACCCAGAGGTAGAGGTCCGACCCGTGGGTTGAAACTGCAGAAACCGGATCAGATTAGTCTTCTGTGGGACCAGTATGGGAGGTATGGTGGGGGCAGCAGGTCAGAGTTCGCTAGTATGCTAGGGACTCTGGCCAGATCACATTGCTGCATCAACCACACATGGAAACAAGTCCCGGAAAAAGTAAAGGAGACCATCTGGAAGAAGGTGCAAGAACGGTACAAGATCCCAGAAGAAGTGAAGAAGACCGTTCTTTCTTTGGTGGCCGGCAAAGCTAAATCATTCCGCCACTACTTGGTTGAGCATTGGATCAACAGGGTGCCCCCACGTGAGCCTCCGCCGTATGTTGTATACAATGGCATGATAACTGAAGAGGAGTGGAAGGAGTTCGTTGAGCGGCACGCCACCCCCGAGTTCAGGGTATGTTTGTGTGTACTCTTTTCTTAATTAATGCTCATAATGCTTTATCCCTGATTTTCTAATTAATTTCCTGTTGTACTTTCTTAACAGCAAGTACAAGAACAAGCACGACAAAACCGTGAAGCTAATCTCTACCCCCACACCATGGGACGAAGGGGATATGTGGGCAGCCTCGAGGGATGGAAAGAAGCTGGTTTGCTGACACGGAGGAACGAGGATGGAAGTGAATGCCCGATCGAGGATGTCTCTGAGGCGAGGAGGGTGCAGATGTACATACTGGGACGCCAGAAAACGACCAGCGAAGGTCAGAGGATATTTCCTAATGCTGCGATGGAACAACTGGCAAACCAAATTGTAAGTATTTGAAAGTAGCTGTTGAATAATTTACTTATATACTCAAGTGTTTGTTGATCTTAAATCTCGTCATTAACTTCTTTGAAAATTGGACAGTACGATGCGGCACAGAGAGGAGAAGTGGACTTACACGCTCCTCCTTCTCAAGACGACGCGCTGAATCAAATGCTTGGGAAGAAGGATCACCCGGGGCGTGTTAGAGGATTTGGGGGAGAAGTACGTCAGAAGAACGTATTCCCGCCATCTGCTAGGAAGGGTCAGATGAGTGCTGCTGAAGTCGAGGCGATGGTAGAGCGTAAGTTCGCTGCTGAGCGCCAAGCTAATGACGAGAAACATGCTGCTGAGCGCCGGGCTATCGAGGAGAGGCTGCAGGAAGCGTTGAATGCGATTGCACATGCGACTACTCAGCAGCAGCAGCTAGATCCTCCTCGAATGTCTTCCTCGTCTAGTTGTGCTCCGGCCGCTGACCCGTACCCGTTTGCCAACATCCAGGTTAACTTTGTTTAACTATTTTTCTTCTAAAATAAAGTTATTTAAATAGTATTAGATTGGACTCACTTATTTATTTCACGTATTATCTCTGTTTATTAAAGGAGCAAAAAAAATGTCGTCTCCAAATACCATTAGACGGGCACCCTGTAGATGCGGCCTACGGGACGGTGTTGCCATCAGGTCCACTCACGCTCATCAGTTTCGTACGTCTACCCCCATTCTACGCGCGTGTGACCTTGGACCTGATAGTTGATGGATTTGAGCATGCATACCTTCCGATGGCGATTGACAACAAATGCACGCTGATCGAAGCGAAGGGAGACATATTGCCCTGGCCAGCATGTTATATTGTTGTCACCGATGAGGTAAGACTGTTTGACAACCATTTAGTATCTAATAAAATGCATTATTTAGCATTAAGTGTCTAATCTAATCTATTATAGATCCCTGAGCTTCCTCGCCGCGTAACCCGGCCCAGACTAGAAGAGACCAGCGCGCCGGCGAATCCTGAGATCCCTGAGGTTCCTCGCCGCGTATCCCGGCCCAGAGAAGAAGAGATCAGCGCGCCGACGAATCCTGCCAGAAGGGTATGTTCTAGATAAATGTTTAATGTTACTATAATAATCAATTAGTAATTATCTTTACATTTATGCTTTATTGTTTGTGTGTGAAGGGTAAGAATCCAGTGAGTCGGGGTGCGAAAGGTAAGAATCCAGCGCCCGTCCGGGGTCGCACCAGGACTTCTGAGGCGCCTAAAAATAAGCTCGCACTGCCACAAAAACTTGTTAATGTTTTGGGGGCCAAGCAGATGAATCTCTACGACAAGATCATGGTGAAGTCATCTCAAACTAACAACTTCATGATGACGCTTCCAAAGTCGATGTTTCACTACGAAGAAGATATGATGACGGCAATCAACTTTGAGGACATCAGAGAGATGATGTGTGGAGATTATCTGAACATTAACATTATTCAAGCTTATCTAAAGTAAGTGTTCTTTCCTCATACTGTAAAAACATATAGAATAAGTATCTATGAAGTTGCATTGGCTAACTTTTTATAGTACATGTGATATAATAGATGTCTGCTTGAGAGATGTGTTGAGAAGGACATGACATGCGTTACTGCGGTGTGCCCGGAGCGTTTATCGTACGACAATGTCACTAGGGACCCTGGGAGGTTTTGTAACTACATGATTCATGTCTTCAATGTTGTTGACAACAGAATAAATTATTCATTCTAATGCCGTATCACCAAACGTGAGTTCTAATATAAAATTACATACTAATTAGCTAACTTTGTTACCTTCATTTCTCATTTCATTTTGTATTTGACATTGTAGCCACCACTGGGCTTTGTTTATATTCTGCGCTGCCACCGCTACTCTGCTGTTCTAGATCCACTAGGGCAGTGGAAAGAATTCAACACTGAAGACTTAATCAAAGAGTAAGTTTTTATTACTATTTAATTGTTTGTAAGTTTTTTGAACCAAAATTAATGTACTTGTTCATTTTGCTAAACGCTTTTGTTAATATATGTAACAGTTGTTACAAAAAAACCCCTCAGGGAGAGTTTGGTGATTTGACCGTCGATTACATCAAGGTTTGGTAATTCATGTATTTCATTCGTGCTGCTATTATCTTTGTACAATTGTTTTACATTTGTGAATTTTGGTGATTTAGTGCCCTACCCAAAAGGATTCTAAGAGTTGCGGGTACTACGTGATGCGGTATATGTACGAGTTCTGCGGGTACTTCCCAAGTTTTAAGAATGATATTGACAAGGTAATACGAACGCTGTCTTGTATTTAATTCTTTCGGCAGATTTTTTGTGTCTTTATCTTAATCTCATTATGTGTTCCATTCCTTTTCTTGTTGCAGATTAAAGAGCATTATGCCAGATTCAAGACTTATGCTCCTGCCGACTTGTTGCATGTCAGAGAGAGCATGGCAGCCATGTTTATGAGAATGGAGTGGTAGACTAGCTAGCTGCTGCTGTAACATATATTTTTTTAGTTGCTGCTCTGATTCTGTTAGTTGCTGCTGCAACAGATTATATTGTGTAACAGATTATATTTTTTGTTAGTTGCTCTGATTCTGTTTGTAATGAATTATGCTAGCTGCTGCTGTAACAGATTCTAGCTGTTGTATTGAATATTTCTGTTGCAATTGTGCGCAGAAATGAATTTGTAATTGTTATCTCTGTTGCAATTGTGTAACAGATTGAATATGTTACAGATTTTCGATCTGGTGCTTTATTAGATGTTATCTCTGTTGCAATTGTGTAACAGATTGAATATGTTACAGATTTTCGATCTGGTGCTTTATTAGAATGAATTTGTGTTGTTGGTATTTGATTCAGGTGGTTCAATTGTGCAGTTTCTGCCCTCTGTTGCTTATCTGTTACAATTCTGTCTCTGTTGCAATTGTGTAGATTTGTTAAAAAAAATAAAATAATAAAAAAAAATTACACTTTAGATTACGGTTCTAACAATAACCGTAATCTAAAGTCCTTTGGGCGCGCGCGCCAAAACACTTTAGATTACGGTTATTGTTAGAACCGTAATCTAAAGTGTCGACTTTACATTACGGTTATTTGTAAAACCGTGATCTAAAGTCCTTTGGTTCGCGCGCGCCAAAGGACTTTAGATCACGGTTTTACAAATAACCGTAATGTAAAGTCAATGACACGCGGGCCGGAAAAGGGCCATTAATTACGGTTTAAAACCGTAATTAAAGACGTCGCCATCTTTATTGACGCCCGCGTAGATTACGGTCCAGAACCGTAATGTAACACGGTTTTGGACCGTAATTAAAAGCTCGCGTTCCACCAGTGGGCGGGGTCCGGTTCCCCTGAATAAATTGGTACTCTCGCGTCTGCAACGCTCTTCAACCAGTTGGTTTCTCTGGGCTGCGGCGGGTGGGGTATGGCTCCCGTAAATTGAGCCCCTAGCTGCTGTGCGAAGTCTGCCATGGCTGCTGCTAGGTCTGGTACTGTTGAAACATCTGCCGGTGTCTCGCCACTGCGTCCACTCCTGGCTTCACATGGTCTTCCGCTTGTCGACATCTAAGATAGTATACTATTATTTCTACTCGGCTGCTTACACTGTATCACATATACAATCGCAAACATGTAAGAAACTAATTACTAGCAATGAAATATCCCTAGATTTTTCTAGGTCACGAATCCTCACGGACGTTTCCCGTATCCCAATATTCCTATGCTCATTGTCCTTGACTCAGTATCTTTTCATCAGAGCGGTACTCGCTCTGATACCACTTTTTGTCACACCCCTAATCTTAAACCTGTGATGTCGTCACAATTCGTAGCATAATAAATAGCAAATCGCAGCGGAAAATAAAACTATCAAACCTTGGTGTTACACGCCGTTACTCACCCTTGTGAGTAACAAGGCATCCTTACTCTTCCCAACAATACAACTCCTCACGCTGTGATGAACCGATACTGAGCACTTCCAATTATTACTAACCAAATCCAACTAAATGAGCAACTAACTGAATACAACAACCTCCTTAATACAATACAAAATAAAACCAAAGGTGTTTGTTGAAAACACATCAGCTACCCCCGTGTCCCGCACTCCGGCTTGAGTCTTCTTCAATAACCTGGAATGTTTGGCCCAATAAAGGGCTCAGCAATCGAAATGCTGGTATGCTAAATGTAGTCTTAAATCATCAAGATTCCTTAAGTCGTTTTAGCCGTCTTGATATTAGATTCTTTACATGAAATGCCGGTTTACAATAACAATAGTGATAACTGTATAAAATAAACATTCACATAATAACTCACCTGTAAACACAAATGTACATTAGTACACAACACCAATAACCACACATCAATAACAATAACCAATAATCACACATCAATAATCCAAACAAGTTACGCGTATTAAAACTTTACTTGTTAGTTGGCCACCTGGCCCTTATCCTTTTAAACCAAATCATTTAACCTTTTCCAATTAAATTCCAATTCAGGCGTCATGATAAGACAAACCTTAATAACTTATTAATGGACGTTTAGTCCCCTGGGTTCCAATGGAACCGTTACCAGCTAACCTTATGGCCCTGGACAAATATATATTGACCGATCCGGTCGAACCTGTGCACCAACGGTGGTGCCTTCCGCCATCCCTGAATGTGGATGATGGATTTCCTTTGAGTGACTCCCCATTGAAGTCTCTCGTAGTGATCACAATGCGTAACCAGAGAGTCGAAACAGTCTGGATTCCTCTCTTTATAAGTTAGCCCTTAGTCAGTGGTATAATAACCAATACTTGAATTAAGACTATAACAGTTGACCATTGTTAGGTTCAATAATACCTAAAGGTCAGTTAGTCTTTTCCCAGTTTAGATGCATAAACTTCCAGTCATAAGACGTTCGCGTATAAATAAAACGCAACAGTGTTGTGCAATACAGTATACAATATCACATACCAAAAATCACAGATATCGCTCTTAAACAATTAACACAAATGTCTGGACCTTAGGAAAATCCTTAGGACATTCAGACCACACAATTAACATACCGTTCACCAAGTAACTGCTAGCTTGACAAGTTCCTGTTCAGTAGTTCCTTCCCGTACGCTGTAATTTAAACATGCAATACCGGGTAATATTAATAAACTATTCATTAAATATTACAGTACTGTCACTGTAGAGTTTATTTACGTAGTATACTAACTCCGCATGTTCTTTAGTTTCCCCCTGTTATTTATCAGTGGTTCTAGGTAGTTCAACAGTTCGTTATTTTATGTGATATTTACATGTGATAATGAATTTCCACCTTGTGGTAAATTCTATTTCCTTTTATAAACTCACAATTGTTTCCACTTATTCTTTATATTATATCCCTGGTCATTTTTATTATCACCATAATTATTTTATAAACTTATATATACTCCATAATATACCATAATACATTATATTACCTAGTTACTTCCTTTCCTTATTAATTACAAAACCAACCTTATTAATTCGGTATTTATATTTTATACCCAACAACTTTATAAATTAATAAAAACCATATATAGTTTTCGGTAATCATAATTTGAACCCATTAACTTTTACTCCCTCCGTTCAACAATAACTGTCATTTTAGAAACTTGCACATTTATTAAGAAAAGTAGGACAATGACGCATGTGCCCCTACTTTTTACTTTTCCATTTAGATAATAATTACTTTTATATTGAATAGTAGGGGTAAAAGTGGGAAGAAGTGTGTCGAAAAGCTAGAATGACAGATATTTTGAACAAGAATCACATCCTAAAACGACAGATATTAATGAACGGAGGGAGTACAACTTATCAAATAACCATGTACTTTTATAATTTGCTAAATACCCATATTAATTTTCGGAAATTGTAAAACAATTATATTATCTTCTATAAATTTCCAAATAACCTTATAGCTTTTATAATTCAATAAAGATCCACATTAACCTTTGTAATTATTAATTAACCACCTTACTTTTACAATTTACCAAACACTCTTACTAATTTTCGGTAATTACAAATTGATCTCACCAACTTTTATAAATTACTAGTTAAGCCCATAAGCTTTCGGTTTCAACATATAGTTTTCATATTTACACTTTAACTCCAAAAACTTTATATAAGTTACATATTAATTTATAAACTATAGTTTTAATATTTAATTATCTTTAATTCCGGAAAAACCCATATAAATTCACAAATTATATTTGTGCCCCTTAAACAATTCGGTATTATTACATATACTTTCATAATCACATATTCACCCCAAAACTTTTATAAACTTAATATTTTATGTCATAAATCATTTTAACCCAAAGTTTTTGGTCAACACTTTGACCAAGACTTAATTTCATGGTTAATATTTTATATACCATAAAATCATAAGTAACTCTCGGTTAAACACCATAGTTTCTACTATTCACAAAATAGTCCCAAAACTTTATAAAATGTTATTTTATCACTTAACCACTTATTATTTAAACTAAAATTCATAATATTAATCCTACCTCATATTATAATATAAGTATACCAAACAACTCCTTATGTTCTCGGTTTTCATATTTTGTACACCATACTTCTCAAAATTTATATTTTTGCCACATAACTTATTTAACTAACCATTTAAATACTTGTAGCTATTTTTAATGTTCCCAAAATTTATATATAATTAATACACTTATATATATCTCAAAAATCATCAAATGCATACTTTGCTCTTGGTTTTATATTCCTGTACCATATATTTTTAAAACTTGATTTAAACCTTATATAAACTACATATAAATGTATACAAGCCATATAACACTTCTAAAAACTTATGCTAATGACTTAGAATGATTATAACTCAAATAGAACCTTTTATCCTTATATATTTCGGTTTAATAATATATGTATCATATTTAATTTTTGTGACACAATTTTATACCTTAAGGTAATAATCTTACCTTATATGTTTAAATTATTTTCTTGCCATTATAACCTATGATTTTCGGCCTTAATTTTTAGAGGTTATACATAATTTTTATACCAAAGTTTGAAGCTTAAATCGAGCTTAAACTTAATAAACCTTAATTTTATAAACTTACTCCTTAAATCAAGACAATTCTTGTACTTGATTTCTCCTTGAACTCCAAGCTCTCCAAATGCTATTTTGATGAAGAGAATTCGGCCTCCTTATAAATATTTAGGACATCCATTTGTAGGACTTCTAACAAAATTATAATTAAGATTTGGAGTAGTTTAACAAGAGTTTACCTTAGGAATTTTCGGTAGACCTTGAGATGATTGTAGATCTAGATTTCCGTCATGAAATGATGAAGAGAACCTTGGTTTAGAAGTTCATAATTTTCGAAAATACCTTATGGAATTTACCTAGGATTTTCAACATGTAAATATACCTTAACTTGATCTTGTTGTTCCTTGTGTTGTTGTTGAATTTAGAAACCTCCTTGGAACACTTGTGCTTAGCGAAAATTGTAGAAATTGCTAGGATGATTTCTTGCTTCAAGACTTAGGAGATTTAACTAGGAAATTACATTAAAATGGTGTTAGAACTTAGATCACCATTAATGGAGCTTTAAAGCTCTAAGAAATTAACATGACAAAGGAAGAAGAAAGAGAGCTTAGAAAGGACTTACCAATTCAGTAATGAGGCAAGGAAAAGAGTGTGGCTACGTGAGGTCTTAAGGAAAACAAGGCTGAATCCAAAATGGGAATTATTGGTTGGTCACATGTCATTATTTTATGACATATTCTAGATTATTTTGATTTCTAAATTGACCACTATGGTCTCTAACTTGACCACTCTTACGGTTGATTAGCAAGCATGATTGAAGCCTTTGTTGATTATTTATGGGAAGATGACAAGGCAATGTGAGTGGCTGAAATACACCGAACTTAAATATAAGGATTAAAATTAATCTAATACGTATTTAAGGGCCTAATGGTACCTAATTAATACTGGTAAGGAAAAATAAATCCAAAAGAAATAAAGAAACGCTTAAAAGGCGAAAAACGCTAAATAAGTGTTAAATAACCATAGGAGGTATGAGGCCTCGGTTAGCGTATTATACGGATCCTAAAGGTTTAATAAGACCTAAATAATATATGGGAACAACTCCCGAAGAAAACAGATCCAAATAATGAATTAAAACGCTAATAGAGCTTTAGAGCATGTTTTTCGAGAAAACCCAATAATGTGACTTTAAGTGGTCAAACGAACCCGTAAAAATTATAAATCATTAAATAATAATTGTTAAGCATTTATGGGAGCTTAATAGTTATAAAAATAATTAAACGAGGAAATTCCGGGAAAACGGGCCCGGTAAGTAATATAGTACTGAAACCTGGTAAAATAACGAGCGTTTTCTGTAAAAGACGAAAAACGCTCCAGCTAGTATACTGTAAGGGGGCCGTTTTTTAAAGAGTCAAATAACTCCCTCACACACACATGTAACTAGATAATTAAATAAGAGAGCCAAAAGCAAAAAGCAATAAGTAAAAGAATTACTTATTCACTTTCCTCTCACCTCACTCTCACAACTCACTCACCTCTCTCTTTCCTCTCCCCCTCCACCGATTTCTCCCTCCTCTCTCCTCTGGTTTTGGGCGATTTCAAGAAGCTCTAATGGCCTCCCATGGCTTCTCCTCTTTCTCCACATGCTCTAGCTCCACTTGAACTCCAAAGGTAAAAATAACTACATATTTGAACTCCCCTCATCCCCCTCTACACTTCTCTCTTTTCAAAATCCAAAAATGAGGAAGTTCATTTTCATGGGTATACCCCATTCAAAGAGAAAAGCACACCATTATGGAGCTTGGAGTCTCCTCTTTCCAACAAGGTAAAAATCTCCATGAAAGACCTCGTTTTCTCCATCCCTTGGTGTGACCGATTTGTCTCTCTCCCTTACCTTGTTTTTCTCTTGTTTTGGGGCATGGTCTCAACCCTCCAATGGTGGAGTAACCCCCCCCCCCCCTTCATGATTCAAGGGTGAGAATCCCTCTCAAAGATCTCCGAAGGTAAACCCTAGAAATCTTGTTTTAAGCATTTCTATGAACTAACATTAATTAAGGGGTTAGTATGTTAATTATAATCATTTATGTGCTTTGGGTGATGGGAATGGAGTTTGGCAACTCCATTCCCCCACAAAACCGAATTGGACAAGAGAGAAAGCAAGAGAAGAAATGGAAAAGAAATGAAGGAATTTGAAAGCTCAAGGTAAGAGCTCCTTCTTAATGCTCAATTTAATGCGTTAGTGTAATGGGAATGGGTAAGAAAATAAAAGAACCTAAACTATTGTATTGGTATTATAGTATTGGAAGTATAAGTATTTGTGAGTAAGTTTGAGTATATGTGCATTAGTGTGTGAATTGTAGGCCTTGGAGCCAAATGGTTGTGTATGAGTATTAGTATTGGTATTTGAAGAAGTATTGGTGAATGTATATTGTATTGATTGCTGGTAGGACCCTTGTATGGGTGTGGCTAGTTTAGGAATGAATTTGGTGAGAATTGGTATGTGTGGCCAAGTAAGAAAAGTAGATGAACTATGGCCAATTTTTGGTAGGAAATGTACATTTGAGGAGGACTTGGTGAATGGGAGAACCAAGGTATGTATTGGAGGTAGAAGAGATGTTTAATGACCATGGAGTAGTGACTATAGTACGAGAATGAAAGAATGTAAAATCTGTAGCAAGAGTTGTTGAATGGTATTGGAGAAACTAGGAGAACTTATGTACATGACCTAGGGAATGAGTGTTGGACTTGAGGAGGTGAGGCAATGCATTGTAGGCCTTGGAAATGGCATTAGGAGAGGAAATTATTTATTGAGGAAGTAGGAACCAAAATCTGTAGCAAAGAGGTATCAAATTGCATTGTAGAACTAGGAAAGATTAGTGTGCAAGAATCGGTAAAAAGAGTGTTGGACTTGGGCGTAGGTAATGTAATGGCTTGGAAATGTATTTGGGATGCTAGGAGTGACATTGGTAGAGAAAGTATTGAATGGTAGAAGTTGCAACAAAAATCTGTAGCATAAGGGTAACAAAAACTGTTACAAGTGTTTGAAAAAAAGTGAGGAAATTGTGTAAGTTGATTGATGGATTTAGTAATGAAGTTGGTGGATGAACTAAGGCAATTTGAAGGGCCTAAGAAGTGTTAAAACATGTGGGATTAAGTGTAAGACCAATGCGGGAAGTAATGGGTGAAAGATAGAACTGAAAACAAAAATAAAAATGCAAGTACTGGGCCGGACCAACCTTGGGACTGAACTTGCAAGGTCGGTCGAGCCCAGATTTACAAAGACGGGAAACCTTCTGGAATGGACCGAACTTGCGACCGGACTTGCATGTTCGGTCGGACCAGAAAATTCTCCCGTCTGTAACCTACTGGAACGGACCGACCTTGCGACCGGACTTGCAAGGTTGGTAGACACAAAATTTTTCCGTCTTGTAAGCTACGGAATGGACCGACCTTGCGACCGGACTTGCAAGGTCGGTCGGGCTAAAAATTTCATCAGGAACTCACTGGAATGGACCGACCTTGGGACCGGACTTGCAAGGTCGGTCGGCCCTGTAATTCTCCAGCGATATTCCCTACTAACTTCGACCGACCTTGGGGACCGGACTTGTAAGGTCGGTCGAGTCATACAAAAAAAAATTAAATTAAATTAAATAATTATATATATATATATGTATACTCACCTATACATATGTGCATATATATGTAAGTAAACCATTGTTAAGTAATTAAGAGTAAGTAAACAAAATATAAGTATTGGAATGCAAGACTTAGTAAGTATGGATTAGTAAGCGTAAGAGTAATCGGGTTAAGTTAATGATAGTTAGATTAATCGTTCAACTTTATGTATATAATAGGATTTGATTTGTGAACACCGGAGGAATGTTGGGATACAAGTACAACGGTGAAAGGTATGATTTCTTCATGCCCTGTATCCTAATCTGGTTACCCCGATTTGTGTCCTTATTTGATCACCTAAATAAGATAAACGCATGAATTGGACTATATTGCACTTACCTGTGCTTGACTTATGTTGTTCTTGATATTTATTGTCTTGAACACTAGTTTGTATAATTCATGAAATATATGAATGATGATGAAGTGTAAATGTACATCGTAGTGTACTTGTATATTGTATGGTATTTTGTATGGATGTGTACTCGAATAATGTATTATGTATGTGGTTGAATGTTGACTTCAACTAATTCCTAACTAGCTAACTCCTAACTTAAGTGAGTAAATTGGAATGAGCAGAAGTCCGATATCGCTTCGGCCACGCGTGAGGATGCGGAGTCACAAGAGGTTGGCTGCAATTCCTGACTCTTAAGCTGGTCCGCGGCCCAAATCCCTTAAATGGGTAGCATCCCGGATTGGTGAGTCAAGTAAATCCCGGTGGTGGGATGGAGTAGTCCCCGGGCCGGAGGTCCCGACGACTTAACATGAGTAAGAGTAAGAGTAAGTAAGTATGTATGAGAATGAGTATGAGTATGTATGTGTATGTGCAAACAGGGAAATTGATCTACTAAAAACAAACAAATTAATCTAGAAAATAATAAATCAATAAGTCTGTCGGGTTGCAAAAATCCCGGTCACTTATATAGAAAGTTAAGCAACCAGATATCGAACCGTGGGACTTGAATAAATAAGCCTAAGTCCTAAGAAAACTGGAAATTCAGGGGGGTTGTGAATTGTTTTGTGATTGAATTGAATAAATGCAAATCAAAACTTAAATAAACAATTAATGAAATGAGTGATGAGTTTGATAAAGTGAGTGGAACTCCGGGTTCGGGTCGTTCTTTACTGGTTAAATCTAGTAAAATCTACAATTCAATTATGAGAAACGGAAAGGCCAATTCTTTATCTCTTCAATGCTAAATCTTTTCATTAAAGAGCTCACCTATCAGAACATGTCAACTCTAATCCAGCAGTTGGCAAAACACATATAGGTGGAATAAGTGCGAAGAACTGTTAGCGTTTGTAGAAGAGATTATCTATCCGACTAATCTTTCCCCAAATCTCCAGGTTAATTCGAACTCCCTATTAATCACCTTGTCTGATCCTAATAGGTTTCACAGAACAACTCTATAAACTCGCGAAATTGATAGAGAAGACGAATGATAATCATTAACCTGGAAACAATCCGTTACAGTCTCATAATCAAATTGCGAATTCTTAACTAAATGTATCCATTACGAACAACCCTACCCCAGAGTTAATCCCTACTAGCCAGACATTGCAAAGAAGTAATAAATAATCAACAGGGAATTCATTAAAGGAAGAAGAAAAGCCCTCGAGTTGAACGATTATCCAGAATCAATGGCTGCAGGCGCAAGGTTGAAGATGATGGACTGACTCCCTTCTACTGAAGCTCCTCCTCAATGCTGATCGAATGCTTGATGAATGGGGATGAAGATGAAGCTGATGCTGATGGTGTGGGTGAATGGAGGAGAGTTAGTTTTCAGCGTGAGAGTGTCGTGATGTGGTGATAGGTAATGAATGCCCTTCCTCTCATCTAATTAGGTCATTAAATAGATTTCCTTCCTCTTTATCCCTTCAAAACGCCGAGCTTCTGCTGAATTTTTAGTCGTGTCCGAACATTGGTCCGACCATCAATGTTCGGACACAATGCTTTGAGCGCTCTAATTCAGAAAGTTTTGACTTGTGTCCGAACTTGGATGTTCGGACAAAGTTCGGACATGCTCCGTACGACAGACTCCCGACTTTTCTCATTGTGAATCGCAGACCATGTCCGAACTAGACCGTTGTTAAGTTTAGGACCTTCCTTTTCTCTTCGGTGAATCCATCAGGCGCAGCACAGAACCTCGACTGCGTCCGAACTTGAAGTTCGGACACAAGCTCGGACACACCTTCAAAGTCCTCCAAATTCATCGTTCTGACTCCAATTCGACCCCCGTTTGTTGCATCATCTCCCTTGTGAGTTATTCTACTATTTCCTTGGCTTTTCTCTGCATTTTAACATAGAAAAAGGTGTCAACCCTTAACAAACAACAAACCAAAAGAAAACGTATGACAAGTGTGGAATATTATCCATGCGTGTAAGAAAAATAGGCATTTAGGACCACTAAAACCATTCATATTTCACACCCATCAAACCTCCTCACACTAAACCTTTGCTTGTCCTCAAGCAAAGTAGGAGTAAAATATCTGATAATGCCTCACGACCAAACCTTGGGAGTGCACAAAATAAGAAGTTAAGCCACAAAAACCACCCAAGCATCGATCTGCTCTTAACTGCATGTCTCTCAAACAATGAAGCACGCTTTTAAAAACAAAAGATTACGAAGAAGTCAGATCATGAAACCAAAACGTAGAGTAACTTAGAACCTTCCAACCTTTTCTCTTCTCAAACCCGTGGATGACAAGGGGTGTGAAGTTCTGCCATATTCCGCAGAACCTTTCAACACCACGTACTCATGATCTAATTAAAATATTTGCCATAAATATAAGACTTTAAAGAACTTCTCTTTTTTTCTTTTGCATACATATAATTTTTTCGAGCAAATAATTCATCCCTCAGACTTTTCTCTCCATCCTTGTAACGGTATTGGGTCTTTTATCACTGATCAGACGACCTTAGGTAAACGGGTGATGAAGCACCCCTAGGACTTAATAACCGGATGGAAGAGGCCTGTTTTTGGTTCAGAAAATAACTTAGATCAGAGAGAGTACCTTGCCTTTATCCTTCATTCCTGACATTCTCATCATTCCCAAGGTTCCAAGTTAAACCAGTTCTAACTTCACAACTAACTTGTCCACAGACATTTAACAAAATTTAGTCATTTGAAAATATGATATGAGAGCACACATCTTTGAGCAAACCAACCCTAAAGGTCATTACCGGACTCAACTCCACAACTAAAGATCCACCCAAGTATTCAACACTAAGAAGCACTCTAAGGGAATTACCCCCACATAGCCCAAAACCAAACAAAAATTAGGGCCGGAATAAATGACTGACACATTCAGAAAGATCTCCCCCTTCCTCACACTTAATGAGGAGCAATGTCCGCATTGTTCAGAAATTTATCACAAGAAGGAGATCAGACTAAATGTGTCAGACTCACAAGGGTGAAATGAATAGTGACAGTGTTATACACGTTAAAGCACGGGCCGAACATTAACCAAAAAGGAAAAGCAACTGAAAACTCCCCTGATTTCTTTTGTGATGCTCTGAGGAAGAGGGTCTTCCTCACACTTAGTGTCCTGGTAGGGGAGAATGTTTCCTCACACTTGCTTCCAAGCTAGTGTCCAGCATGGAGTCAGCACAGTAAAGCACGCTTGCACACATTCAACAAACAAAAGATAAAAGTATGCTAGAGCATCGCATTAGAGACAATAATATTCAGAGTTAAAGAGTAGAACAAACTAAAATCAAAGAAAATTACAACCCAATGAAATAAAAGTAATAGGTCCAACATAACTGAAAACAAATCCAAAAGAAGTCCAGAGACGGCTTCTAACAAAAGCAACATCAATCCAACAATATGATCACTGTGGGGGTGGGTAGTACGCCTGCCACTGCTGAAACTGAGCAAGCAGAGCCTCATAGTCGTCCTGAGAGCGGCGGGCCTGCTGCTGTAGAGTCTCGATCTCCGCCTGATAGCGATGATCCATATCCTCGAAACGAGACTCCAGCTGAGCAAACTCATAGCGAGTGACGTACTCGCTCCCAGGGGCCGACAGTGCAAGATATGCCTCCTCCTCGTCAGGTGTAGCAGTAGGAGCAGGCTCTGATGGTCCCTCACCCGCCTCTCGTTGGCGCTTCTGTGGTCGCGCTGCAGCCTTCTTCCTCCATTCCCCCTCTCTAAACTCAAACCACATCTTCTTCAGAGCTGCCACATCAATAGGAGACCGCGCAGCATGCAGCCCCGCAGACGGAATGGTAACCATCTGTCTCTTAAGGATGTGGCAGAGCATGACCGGAAAGCCTAGCTTGTGTTTGTCCTTGTGCTCCATAATATACTGCATATGCAAGAAAATCACCCATGGCAAGTAAGTGATCTCTGCAGCCCCAGCAAACGCCGGATTCAGCACTGCCTGAAGAAGTAGGAAGTCAGTATGGTTCAGGTCCGAGCTCTGACGTGGTACAACGTTCGCAGCCAGTAGTGCGAATAGGACTCTCTCCTGAGGGCTCTGAAGCAGATCAGCAGGGACGACCTACTTTGATGGGTCATCCCCTCTGCGTCGTCGTGGTCCCTGAACCATGAGGGGGGGTATAGTGTTGGATGGCAGCTGTCTTGAAGTCATTGGGGTTAAGGTGCTCAGGACGGTCGGGAGCAGGATAAGTATGTCCAATAGTGAGCAATCTCCATCGTGGAGACTGCCACTCTATCACCATCAATAAGTGATTTGATCTGCCCATCCTGGTAGATCGCATTTGCATAGAACATGCGCACAATTCTTTCAGAGTACGGGCCCCCATATCCAAAATCTTGCCCCAGCCAAAGGATTTAATAATGCCCTCAGTCCCAGCTGTTGCTCCAGTTCCCGCACCACACAGCGCTCAGCAATTTGTCCATCCCTTTGGCGAACCACTCTCGGGCTTCATCATTTCTAAATTCGTTTTCCGGAGCTCGACGGCTGGAGCTTGCACCAGCCCTTGCAGCCCTCTTACCACGGCCGGTAAATCTGCTCAACATCTGCTCATACAAGGGTAAGCACTGTCAAATAACGCAAAGCAAGGACATAGTTCTGAATGTGCACTGAATATCCAAAATTTGACAGAGTGTCCCCTAAAAATTCATTATTCTCCATAACACAGATTTATCAGTTTTCATTTGCAGCTGAGATTACTACCATTGACCAGCAGAGATTTAACCAACAGGAAATTCTATAGTCCAACCGTTTGTAACACTATCTCAGTCAACGGTTCTATCTCACATGCAGAATCCATATATTCAAAATAACCATCAAAATATTGTGGTTCAACCACTTCTACCAACATTCAACCCATAACAAAAATTGAATCTAATACATGCAGATTCAGTCAAACACACTCAACTCAAACAGCACCTTCCGGCTAAGTTGCCACAGTTTGCTCAACTTAGTCAAAATAATAAAAGAAGTTAAGTAGAGAAAATACCTCTTCAAGTTGAATGGAAGACTAGAAACAAGTAACACAAAGCAATCTGCAGGAATGAACTCAAAAACCCCCAAATCGGTAGTTAGGGTTCAAAGTCGAACAGGGTCTGATTTGGCCTGTGGGAATTTGCTGGCCGATTTGGTTGCTAGAATGACGAGAATCAAAAACCGAGGAGTTTGGGACCAAGATTGAGAGATTTGGTGGAGATTTGAGGGAGTTGTGTGAGATTGGAGAAGAGAGGGTAGGGAGTTTGCTGCGGGCGTCGCGAGGAGGGAGAAGAGTTTTGAGAGTTTTAAGTCGCCCGCGCCCCTTTAATTCAGAAATTTTCGAACTGTCCGAACTTCGATGTTCGGACCGAAGTTCGGACACACATACCTGGGCTGCGCTTCGTGTCTTGTCCGAACTTCGAAGCTCGGACCGAAGTTCGGACATCTCGTATGTCGATTCGTCAGACTCTCATATCGCGTCCGAACTTCGATGTCCGGACTGAAGTTCGGACATGTCGTTTTGCACAGACCTTAATCTCTCGAACTGAGTCCGAACTTCGATGTTCGGACCGAAGTTCGGACATATGGTTTTGCGCAGGTCTCCAACTCTCGAACTGGGTCCGAACTTCAATCTTCGGACTGAAGTTCGGACATCACCAAAAATGCACCACTTTGTTTCTTTTTGAGCTACCACTGCTGCAACAAAACATTACCCTAAAACAAAACTATAAACAACATAAAACACAGAATAAAAGTACCGAAAACACTGGGTTGCCTCCCAGTCAGCTGCTCTTCTTTAATGTCTTTAGCTAGACAATTTCTGCTTGATAATCAGAAGAGGTGTGTGTGAGCAGCTCGACAACAGCCTACAGCGAATTCCTTCAGCCTTCTCAATTCTTTTCGCATTCGCCAAGAGAATTTCTTTTTCACGTTCGAACTCGTCTCTTGAGAATTCATCTTTGCTGTAGGATTGGATTCACTCTCCAAAAAGAATATTGCCTGCAAGGGGAAAAGGTTATGATCAGTACCAAATAACCTTTTAAACGAGCACCATTTACCTTAAAGGTTTCACCAGCCTTATTCTCCAGCTCGTATGCGCCATAGGATGTAACTCCACAACTCGAAGGGGCCTGACCAATGTGACTTTAGCTTCCCAGGGAAGAGACGTAGCCTAGAGTTAAAAGCAGCACCAGATCTCCCACTTTGAAGTCTCTCTTTTGAATATCCGGTCGTGGATCCTCTTGGTGCGCTCTTTGTAGATCTTTGACTGTCGTATGCCTGGTCTCTCAATTCCCAACTCAGAAAGCTGAAATCGTCTCTTCTCTCCAGACACACAAATCAAAGTTAAGAGCCTTTAAGGCCCAATAAGCTCTGTGTTCTAGCTCAACTGGGAGATGACAAGCCTTCCCGTATACCAGCTTAAAGGGGGACATCCCAATGGGAGTTTTGAATGCAGTTCTATAGGCCCACAGAGCATCATCAAGCTTGACAGACCAATCCTTCCTAGAGGAGTTGACTGTCTTCTGAAGAATCCATTTGAGCTCTCGGTTACTCACTTCTGCTTGCCCATTAGTTTGGGGGTGGTAAGGTAAAGCAACCTTATGAGTCACCCCGTACTTAGTCATCAGAGAATCAAAAGCTTTGTTGCAAAAGTGAGAACCTCCGTCACTGATGATAGCTCTTGGCACACCAAATCTGGTAAAAATGTTCTTCAAGAATTTTACCACCGTTCTAGCATCAGTAGAAGGGCATGGGATTGCTTCGACCCATTTGGAAACATAATCTACAGCAACAAGGATGTAGTGGTTTCCGTGAGAGGAAGGAAATGGGCCCGTGAAGTCAATACCCCAGACATCAAATAATTCTACTTCAAGGATTCCCTTCTGCGGCATCTCATGCCTTCTTGAAGTGTTCCCCATCCTCTGGCAATTATCACATTGAGCACAGAAGCGGTGGACATCTTTGTGTAGAGTGGGCCAGTAAAAACCACACTCTAACACCTTAGCCGTTATCCTAGTAGGACCGTGGTGACCACCTGCCTCTCGGGAATGGCAGAACTCAATCACAAACTCTGAAGAGAGGGGTCCTCCCAAACGTAATGACGGGTCTCAGACAGAAACTTCTTCCTCTGGTTGTAACTTAGATCATGGGGAACCAAACCAGAGGCAAGATAGTTAGCCAAGTCAGCGTACCATGGCTCTTTGACTTTCCCAATTACAAAGACCGTTTCGTCGGGAAAGAATTCATTTATGGGGACCCCGTCATCTGGAGTCTCAAGCCTAGATAAATGATCTGCTACCCCATTCTGCTTCCCTTGCTTATCAACAACTTCCAAGTCGAACTCTTGGAGAAGCAGGATCCATCTTAGGAGTCTAGGCTTAGAATCATTCTTTTGGAAAAGTATTTCAAGGCAGAGTGGTCGGTGTGAGCAATTACCTTACTCCCAGCAAATAAGGCCTGAACTTGTCAAGAGCGAACACCACAGCAAGTAGCTCCTTTTCAGTGGTGGTGTAGTTTTTTGAGGCTCCGTCAGAGTCTTACTCGCATATGTGATAACCCTCAAATTTTATCCTTCCTTTGACAGAGTGCAGCACCAACAGCGAAGTCACTAGCATCTGTCATTACCTCAAAAGGAAGGGTCCAGTCAGGGGGAACCACAATGGGGGCAGAGATGAGTTTATTCTTGATAGTTTGAAAGCCTTCAAGCATTCTTCTGAGAAGTGAAATTTTACATCTTTCTGCAGAAGATCAGACAAGGGCTTCGCAATTTTTGAAAAGTCCTGGATGAACCTTCGATAGAACCCTGCGTGACCCAGAAAAGATCTAACTCCTCTGACTGAAGTGGGAGGAGGTAACCCCTCAATGACTTCCACTTGCCTTGTCCACTTGAATACCGTCTTTGAGACCCTGTGACCGAGCACTATACCCTCATGTACCATGAAATGGCACTTCTCCCAATTTAAAACCAGGTGGGTCTCCTCACATCTGCTAGTATCTGATCCAGCTGATCAAGACACACATCAAAACTCTGGCCATACCGAGAAGTCGTCCATGAAGACTTCTATTTTCTCAATAAATTCGTTGAAAATGGCCATCATGCACCGCTGGAATGTGGCTGGTGCGTTGCAGAGACCAAATGGCATCCTCCTATAGGCAAACGTGCCATAAGGGCAGGTGAAGGTGGTCTTCTTCTTATCCTCTGGCACGATGGGAATCTGGAAGTAACCGTTGTATCCATCAAGGAAACAGTAGTACTCCTGCCCAGCCAGCCGCTCCAACATCTGATCGATGAACGGCAGCGGGAAATGGTCCTTCCTTGTGGCCTCGTTCAAACGCCTGTAGTCTATGCACATCCTCCAGCCAGTGGTCTGTCTTTGAGGCACCAGTTCTCCCTTATCATTGGGAACCGCCACAATTCCTCCTTTCTTGGGAACGACTTGCACAGGAGAAACCCAGCGGCTGTCAGAGATGGGGTAGATGATGCCCGCATCCAAGAGCTTCAATACCTCGGCTTTCACTACTTCCTTCAGGTTTGGGTTTAATCTCCTTGGGGTTGCCTCACTGGTTTGATACTACTTCCATGTAGATCCGATGAGTGCAAACCCTGGACTAATCCTTTTATATCTGCCACTGACCACCCCAATGCTCCCTTGTGTCTTCTTAATACCTCCAGAAGTCTGCTTTCCTGCGAAACAGACAAAGAAGAAGAAATAATAACCGGCAGGGCGCTACCCTCTGCCAAGAAAGCATATTTAAGGTTTGAAGGGAGAGTTTTTAATTCAAGAGTAGGGGGTTTCTCTACTGAAGGAATGAGCCTCTGAGTAGGCCTGTCCATGGCTCCACAGGAGGAGCATGAGGGCGAAAATAGG